>QVNV01012947.1:0-52149 GCA_014825455.1 Pseudomyrmex pallidus
TGACTGATGTTTTGCAATGAAAATACTGCCTATTAACACTTTTAGTATTTTCAATGCTTTTCGCGCCCAATTACCGCCTTTCTGCTTATCGTAACGTGTACTGCCGAATGGATTTGATCATACGTAACAAACAAAGTTGTGTGTATTGGCACACGAGATCCGACAACCGAATTGTGTTTTTACTTTATAAATTATCTTTTGCTTTTTTATAGGAGCATCGAATGGAGATAGATGCCAGAGCAGGTACTTTCCAGGCGTTCGAATTGTTTGGCCAACAATTGCTGCAATCTAGCCACTATGCCAGTGTGGAGATACTGGAGAAACTCGAGTCTATGGCCGAGGCGCGACAAGAACTGGAGAAGGCTTGGATTCAACGACGCATGCAGCTCGACCAGAATCTCGAGCTGCAGCTGTTCTGCAGAGATTGCGAGCAAGCGGAGAATTGGATGAGCGCACGAGAGGCTTTCCTCAGCAGTGCGGACGCGGTGGACAGTAGCGACAACGTCGAGGCGCTTATTAAGAAACACGAAGATTTCGATAAAGCGATCAACGCTCACGAAGAGAAAATTGCTACTTTACAAACTCTTGCCGATCAACTTATTGCTGCCGAACATTACGCCTCTAAACCTATTGACGAGAGACGGTGCCAGGTGCTCGATCGCTGGCGGCACTTGAAAGACGCTCTCATTGAGAAACGCTCGAAACTAGGCGAATCTCAGACGTTGCAGCAGTTCTCTCGGGATGCCGACGAGATGGAAAATTGGATCGCGGAGAAACTTCAACTGGCAACCGAGGAAAATTACAAGGATCCTGCTAATATACAATCGAAGCACCAGAAACATCAGGCCTTCGAGGCCGAATTAGCGGCCAATGCTGACCGAATTCAATCGGTACTTGCTATGGGAGGTAACTTGATTGAGAAACACCAATGTGCCGGCTCGGAGGATGCCGTTCAGAAGAGATTAGCATCAATCGCCGATCAATGGGAATATCTTACGCAAAAGACCACGGAAAAGTCTATGAAATTGAAAGAAGCCAATAAGCAACGCACTTATATCGCTGCTGTAAAGGATCTCGATTTCTGGCTCGGAGAAGTCGAGAGTTTGCTCACATCTGAAGATGCTGGCAAGGACTTGGCCTCGGTGCAGAATCTCATGAAGAAACATCAGCTCGTCGAAGCTGACATACAGGCGCACGAGGAGAGAATCAAGGATATGAATGCGCAGGCCGATTCGTTAATCGAGAGCGGCCAATTTGATGCCGCTGGTATTCAGGAGAAACGACAGAGCATAAACGAGCGTTACGAGCGAATTCGAAACTTAGCGGCACACAGACAGGCTAGGCTCAACGAAGCCAACACTTTACATCAGTTCTTCCGCGACATCGCCGACGAGGAATCGTGGATCAAGGAGAAGAAGCTTCTTGTCGGATCGGACGATTACGGACGCGATCTTACTGGCGTACAGAACTTGAAAAAGAAGCACAAGAGATTGGAAGCTGAACTCGGTAGTCACGAACCAGCCATACAAGCTGTTCAGGAAGCGGGAGAAAAATTGATGGACGTCTCCAATCTGGGAGTGCCTGAAATCGAGCAACGTCTAAAACTTCTTAATCAGGCGTGGGCCGAACTCAAACAGCTGGCTGCTACTAGAGGACAGAAATTGGACGAATCCTTAACGTATCAACAGTTTCTAGCCAAAGTCGAAGAAGAAGAAGCGTGGATCACGGAGAAGCAACAGCTACTTTCCGTGGAAGATTACGGCGATACGATGGCTGCCGTCCAGGGTCTTTTGAAGAAGCACGACGCATTTGAAACGGATTTTGCGGCTCACGGTGAACGTTGCAAGGACATCTGCGACGCCGGTGAGTCGTTGATCAAAGCTGGCAATCATCGAGCGGACGCTATTGCTCAGAGATGCGCCCAATTGCGCAACAAACTCGAACAACTCGGAGCTCTCGCGGCCCGCAGGAAGACGCGTCTGAATGACAACTCAGCGTACTTGCAATTTATGTGGAAGGCTGACGTAGTCGAATCATGGATCGCCGACAAGGAGACCCACGTGCGTTCCGAAGAGTTTGGTCGAGATTTGTCCACCGTGCAGACCTTACTCACAAAACAAGAGACCTTCGACGCTGGTCTTCATGCGTTCGAGCACGAGGGTATACAAAACATCACTTTGCTAAAGGAGATGCTCGTGAACTCGGGCCACGATCAAACGCCGAGTATTCAGAAACGTCACGCCGACGTTATCGCTCGTTGGCAGAAACTCTTGGCTGATTCCGACTCGAGGAAACAACGTTTGTTGAGAATGCAGGATCAATTTAGACAGATCGAGGAGCTCTATCTGACATTCGCGAAGAAGGCATCCGCTTTCAATTCTTGGTTCGAAAACGCCGAGGAGGATCTGACGGATCCGGTGCGTTGCAACAGCATCGAAGAAATTCGAGCTCTTCGAGAGGCACACGCGCAATTCCAAGCAAGCTTATCTTCGGCCGAAGCTGACTTCCAAGCACTGGCCGCTCTGGACAGACAGATCAAGAGCTTCAATGTTGGACCCAACCCGTACACATGGTTTACGATGGAAGCGTTGGAAGATACTTGGCGTAATCTACAGAAGATAATTAAGGAACGTGACGTTGAGCTTTCGAAGGAAGCACAACGGCAAGAAGAGAACGATAAATTACGTAAAGAATTCGCCAAGCACGCCAATTCTTTCCATCAGTGGCTCGCAGAAACAAGGTTTGCATTGATTTTTGTGAAATTATCTATTTAATTATTTAATTTGAAATATATAAAACGTAAGTTTTGTCTCTTCCTTACAGAACATCTATGATGGAAGGATCTGGATCTTTAGAACAGCAACTAGAAGCTACCAAGGTTTGTCCACTTAAAAATTATCTTATTATTACAAAAATAATTCGAGTGGTATTGTGTATAATATAATTTATATATAAATTTCTAGCGCAAGACTCAAGAAGTGCGCGCACGTCGTCAGGACTTGAAGAAGATCGAAGATTTGGGTGCTATTTTAGAGGAACATCTGATTCTGGACAATCGTTACACGGAACATAGTACCGTGGGATTGGCACAACAGTGGGATCAGTTGGATCAGCTAGGAATGCGAATGCAGCACAATTTGGAGCAGCAGATTCAAGCCCGAAATCAGTCCGGTGTATCTGAAGACGCGCTCAAAGAATTCTCAATGATGTTCAAACACTTCGACAAGGACAAGAGCGGTCGTCTGAATCATCAAGAATTTAAATCGTGCTTGAGAGCTTTGGGCTATGACTTACCTATGATGGAAGAAGGACAACCAGATCCAGAATTCGAGAATATATTAGGTTTTTGTCGTTTTTTTTTTGTTTCTAAGATAGTTGTATTTATAGACAATCTAACAATTATATCTCTTTCATATTATTCGCAGACATCGTGGATCCTAATAGAGATGGCTATGTGTCGCTGCAAGAATATATGGCGTTTATGATTAGCAAGGAAACGGAGAACGTGCAAAGCTCAGAGGAGATAGAAAACGCTTTCCGAGCGATTACAGCAGCAGACCGACCATATGTCACCAAGGAGGAATTATATGCTGTAAGTATATATAATCACAGAATGTCAAAAGAGTCTCTGTGGACAAAATAAGTGCAACTTACATTTATTAATTTTTTTTTCAGAACCTCACGAAAGAAATGGCCGATTATTGCGTCGCTCGTATGAAGCCTTACGTGGATCCAAAATCGGAACGGCCGATAACAGGAGCGTTGGACTATATAGAATTTACACACACTCTTTTCCAAAATTAATTATGCATTTATACACGTATGCGTATTATGGTAACTTTTTCACGCTTAATTTATTAAAAAGAATAGCAGCTATTATTTTTTCTTGAAATAAAATGCTTGATTATTTCTTTATATTAATATATATACGTACACAAATATGTCTACAATATATGTAGAAAGAGATTGCAATTTTAATATAAAAATATTTAACTAGATTCTCTCACGATTAAAATAATGTAATGAGATCACGTAAATAGATCAGACAGACATTGGGGTGAATGTTGATAGTAATAATTATTGAACGTTTCGATCATTATCAGTTATTTTAAAAAAATAATTAAAACATTTATGAAAAATAATATATGTACGATTGTTAATCTTTGAAACTTAAATATCTATAATGTGTTGCACTGAAAAAAATAGACATATTTAAGAAAGAAGTTACACATAGATATATATTATTTGCATTTTATTGAGCAATATGATTTACAGCCATTTGAGATTTCTCTTGAATTATCTCTTCAGCACGATATACTTTCCAAGTAATCAGCCAATCTCTACCCACTTTGAACAAAGGATAATAATTTATAACTAACGATATCGTTAGTGACAGTACTTGGTACCATTCGTACGTGCAAAAGAGAATCACTAGTTGAAAAAATACTACCAATCCTTGCACTATCAATACCACACGTAACATCCGTGCCGGATTGTGAAAGAAAACCTGCGAGATACACGATGATATATAGTTTCTTTTGGTAATGAATCTAATTTCTTTTTTTGTTTTGCTACCCATAAAATGCGATTACGTACATGGAATCTAATATGATTTTGATTACCCGGTTCCGCTGCTGTACACAAACCTTCGGAACGGTAAAGCTCTCGATTGTATCTAACGATCGATCCATGCGGCCACAATATCGTGTCGTTCCATGGTTGAGCGCATATGTGATTATGACGGTTTTCTATTACAACCCATCGTCCTAGATGCATTGCCGCCCTATGTAGCACGTCGCAATATCTAAAAATTAATTAAAATAAATATTACATTATTTACAATAACATATTTTTATAAAAATTTTTATATGAGAAGAGAAAATATAATTTATACATATTTACCTAATAGGATAAGTCTGAACCAAATATGCGGTTAATCTTCCAATCCAGAAAAAGAATACGTGTTGCGTCACCCATAAGAAGCTGTAATGTAAATGCGGTGGTGCGAAAATGATTGGTCCTACACTACAAACATATGCACTGGCGGAAGGCAAGAAGACAGCCTGCTTTAATCGTTGATTAAAGTCGGATCTCAAAGTGGACACTTCTGCTCTGATGGCCGATGCATTTAATGAGCAATTATGCAAAGGTTTGTCTGCGTATCAAAAGAAGTGACATTTTTTAATTTTATTAGTCCGGTATTTTTTATTGTACAAAAGTTAACGCTTCTTACCCATTAAGTATTTTTGTTTTCGTTCCTCCTTTTCACATGACTCAGAACAATCAGAAAATGGTGATACGATAACAAAATACATTATTAAACTTCTGAAACAAATTTATCTCATAAGCAATACCTCTTTATATACTTACATGTATGGGTATAAAGCAATACATACGGATAACATAAATAAAAGATCTTTAATAAATCATGCCTGTGGGCCATATGACAGACACACCAAGAAAGTATGCTTATTTCAATAAAAAACAGTACTACCCTGTAAAAGTTAAATTATACAAGCATTATATAAAATCCATCATGGATACAAATATTCACTTAAAGTCCAAGTTATCCTATTGTGTGAACTAAGTAAACATATACAATACCTCATAGTCATCCGAGTTGCACGTGACCATCGGTATGATAATGAAACATCAATGATATAATACACCAATGTGTTAACAAAACTACGTGCTATTATTGTGAAAATAAATACAAGCAGATAAGGATCTATTAAGTAGAAGTTCTGAAACACAATCAACATAATTTGGAGTTTTCTCTTTCTCTCTAAAAAAAACAATTTATATAAAAGTATGTTTATTATTTAGAAATGCAACATACCATACTATATCCAGTATAGGAGTACGGCAACCACCATACTGTTCTGTACAGATTAAGCAACTGCAGACAAGCTGAGACAACAAAAATGACTAAGGATAAAGCCTCAAATGCTAACTGCCCGTCGACCGGAACGACAGGCATAGGAACATGTTTTGGTGCGAGAGATTTTCCACCGTAACCGTCATCGATTCGTTTGTCGTCCGCACCACTTCCAACTGTCTCTCCACTGTTACTTCGTCCAACAGAGCTATAAGTACCGCCAGATTTGCCAGCCGGTCCGTACCGGCTGGCGTTTCGCCTTCCTGGAGGCATGGTTTTTACGGGTTCATTGTGCCCGTACACCTTCTCAAGTTCAAGATGTATCCTTTAGTAAGGATAAGTCTCTTCTCTAAACGTATAAATTTCTCTGACATTAATTATATCACAGCAACAAAATACACGTGGAAGAACAGATATGTCTCACTAAACTTGCTTTTACGTACGACACTAACCAATTTACTTGTTTTGTAAACAAGTTGCGGATCTTTTATCAGAATCGATCAGATGATCAGTACACAAATGCGCACGCAATCGCAATCTGCGTCATTGCCTGCGCAAGCTCGGCGGCCTTGACTCAACACCTTGACGCTGCTGCTGACGAGTCTTCCTTGTGCTTTGTGATTACTTGCATTAGCATATATATATATAGCAATAAAATTCATGTATGTATTAATTTATTCACAGCTATATATATGTAGCTTTAATATATTATTATTAATTTAATATATTTGAGATATAGTTCTTAACCTCAATAACCAACAGTTTATTGCTCCTTTTACAGTGACAAGCAACAATTAAAACGTTTTAGACTACACGAAAAATGGATACAAAAATGGATTGGATGTACAAAGGAAATCAAACGGTTAATAGAGAAGAGTATTTATTAGGAAGACCGGTCGACAAGGCTTTTGAACAAATGCAACAGGCGGAGAAAGAAACGGAGCAAAATAGAGTACCAAAAAATCACGTTGAATATGGTAAAGTATTATTTGTGTATATATTATGCGTTCACAAAACAAAAGAGAATTACGAGATAAAAAGAAAAAAAGAAATTTTACTACTATAATTGTGTTGTTTGTACTTAGAATGCATTCCACCCTCACTGCGATTTTTCTCTGGCAATGAACAAGTGGATCTGGCTAGAAAAATGCAAGAGGATCCGCTGTATGCCATAAAGAAGAAAGAAATAGAAACTAGAAACCAGCTTTTAAAGAATCCTGTTAAATTAAAACAAATCAGAGAATTGGTAAGTCATTGTTGATGCTTTGTTTTTTCATTGTTAGTGTATGTCATATTTATTTGCATATATGTATGTCATTTAGCTTGAGCAGCAATCCAAGAAAAGTAAACACAAAAAGAAGAAGAAAAAATCTAAGGAAATTAGCAGTGAAGATGAAGATAAGTTAGATATGTTACTAGCCACTAAGTATAATCAATTAAAAAATAACGTTACTGAAAAAGACTTGTTGAAATCAATAAAAAGAATAAGACATAAGCAAAAGAAAAAGTCAAGAAAACGTAGCCGCAGTTCTGAAAGTGAGTCAAACAGCACAGACAATGATGGTGCCAAAGAAGAGCGGCATAAACAACGAAAGAAACAAAGGAAATGTATGACTGACAGTGATAATAGTGACAGCGATAGTAGCGATGAAAATAGCGCTAAAACTAAAAAGAAAACTAATGACAAAAAACTAAATGAACGTGCCGAAAAAATAGATGACAATAAGAAAGGAGATAGAAGAAGACAATCGAGCACGAACAGAGACACAGAAAAGGAGAGAAGTAAAAGATACAGAGAAGAATATAATGGACGCTATAGACAAAGATACAGGGATGATAGTCACAAAGATGATCAAATGAACAGATATAATGATGATAGAAGATACTTTAAAAAACGAAGTGATAGAACAGTAAGTACAAAACTTTTCATGAAAAATTTGATCTTTTTCAATCTAGTTCGAAGTTTTGAAATTACAAGGTTTGATATTGTTTTAGATCTCTGATAGAGAAAGAGCACTGGATGCTAAATCTAGTAATACTGATGATGTAAAATTCAAAGAGGCCAGAAAAGAAGAAAAATACAGGTCGAAAACACACACACACACAAAACTCACCGAGGAAGAAAGAAAAAAACGATTGCGAGATATGATGGAGAACGCAGTGTGGCGTGATAAAGAAAGAGAGAAAAATGTAAAATTGTACCGCGAAGCAGAACGAAAGGAAGCTGAAGATAGTAAATTATACAACAAGGATTTTATCAGGTATATATCGTTAGAAATATGAACTCACTTAAAAAACAAATTTATATTTTTTTAAAATTTGCAATATATATATAAGAGTGTAAACATATATTTGAGCGTTATCTGATTAAAATCTGATGTTTCAGAAAACAACTGGTTGTTGCAACAGAAATGAGTACCGTCGCTTCTAGAATCAAGTCCAATATTAATAACATACAACGTTCCGGTCGAGCAATGGACACAAATTTTGCTAAAAGATGACTTTCATGCTAATTACGTATGTCTTATACAATTACACAACAAGAAATTTTGTATATTGTGAATAAAATCCTGTACGTATATATACATTTTCTACACACTTATGTACATATCGCAATTATGGCGAGATGTATTTACACATGTCTACATATAATTTCTTTCTACTAATACAAAGTGATTTCTCAAATTTAAAAATATTTTTAAGGACTTGTGTTACGCGATTTTACACATTTCTCGATGCGATTCGTCGATGATGTCGCTAGTATCAACGATAGTGGTTACGCAACCGCCAATAAGGACGTTGTTGACCACTGCTCTGGCGAAGTATCCCGTGGTTACGGAGTAATTTGCAGAGAAGAAGGACGATTTGTCGTCGACATTGGACAAATCGTGATCCTACAGATATAAAATACAAGTTTTTCAGGCACACGCACAAACAAGAATTTACAATGTCATTCATATGTGTATTACCTTGCAGTACATGATAAAGCTATCTTCCACGAGTCGATTAACGTCCAGTTGTTTATGGAAATTTAATTCCGGATTTCGAAGCAAGATTGTTGATATGATACTCAAGAGCTGTAATCACACAATGATCACACATCTGAACGTTTAAATTGTTGCTTAAATTAATGTTACCTCGACTACAATTTGACGATATTCCGGCAACTCTATACGATGTAGCATAGACTCCACGAGCAAGGCAAACGTGAGCTCGGAGCGGGTCATACTAGAGACCGTAGGTTGTTGAGGCAATTCGCGTCCGTTCACCACAATACCACCGGGGCAACGTACCAAAACTTCCCACACTTGATTGTAGAAATGTGCGGGCACTCGGCACAAACAACCCTCGAGTTTTCGACGACCGAGTATCGTCAGACTATCGGCGACATGACAAATAATAGTTATCGAATCTGTTCAATTGTATTATAGTACGTAAAAATAGATTAATTTCATTAATTAAACACATACTTTTCTGCGTGAGCCCATTCTTTGACAGTAAGTATCTTGATGAGAAACTGTCGGACTTCGTAAGGACTGTAATTCTCAATCGGTTTGGTATCTTTCACGAACATTTGCAAGTAAAGTTTTATAGCTTCCAACACCCAACTAAAAAAATGTTCAAATAACAATTAAGTTTTCACTGTGATAACAATTTAAGCGATAGTAACTGGTGATATCTTACCCGATACGTATTTTTAATATGCCTTTGAACATTTCCGGATTGGTGCCGATAAGTCTGCCGCAATATAGTAGAACCTCTTGTTGAAGTACAGCCTGCACCGTGTTGTGCGGCTGTATTGTGGAGTACATCACTGACTGGATTTCCGCCGGCGTCATCGGTTTGTCAAATACCGTTTCTTCCTGTCCAATAACTCCCACTGCGATCTAACGCGTTTAAAACATTGTAAAGGTAATGCATAGCAAAAATTTAACTTTAACTTAAAGTTTGTATTGTGTCAACAAAATACCTGTTTTCCCTTGACCAATACACCCGTGATAAAAGGACTAATGCTATCTACTGTATGATTCAACAGGCTGCTGCAATAACGTACAACTATCCAGAATCTCAGAGATCCAGCTTGTTGATACAATGATCGCAAATGATCCCGAACTTAACATAAAAAAAAAAAAAAAGAAATCGCAATTAGATGCAAAATTCGATGTTTGTGAAAATTTTACGAGAATAAAAGAAGAAAACATGTGAGTGAAATACCTGTCAATCCATTAACTTCATAATTAATTCCTTCCCGTTTCATTAGAATACCGTACAATTGACATTTGGCGTATAAACCAACGCTATTGCGAAGTTCGTTCAATATGTTGCCCAGAGATTCGTTCATCATGTGCTAAAAAAAATAAGTTACTGATTGCCGATATACAGACACTTTGTTTTTACATTCGCCTATGATTATTAAACGCAACTACGTAATCACTTAATTACAGAATAATCCTTGACGTCTTCGTTGTAAGCGATGGACTTAGGAACATCTGTGAGACTTTGGTAGCCGATGTAATCGTGCTGCAGTTGTTTGAACTGCGTTAAATCCAGATCGGTTTCCATAATATTTACGAAGTCCAAGTGCTCTGTGTACAATCACGTAAAACACTTACTTCTTTGAATATAATTTTTCGCATGCGCGCAAATATTACAAATATATCTTTACCGATGCAAGAAGACGAAATCAGATTCTGCAGCCGACCAATGCGCACTTTCGTCTTGTCGCAGTAGCCTTTCTTCAACATCGCGAAGAGGTCTAACATTTCTTTGAATTGAGGATCTCTAGCGCACAAAGGTAAGAGGACAAGTTTAATAGCACGATTAATTTGCGCATTATATGCATTCGCGAATGCGCAAACTTACCTCATGTGTTCCTCGCGTATCAAGAGACACACAGTGGGCCGACCGCTTAGACGCCAGTACTTGCCGACGAATTGTAGCTCCGTCTTAATATCGTCAATCAGAAGAGCCATGTCTCTGTACAAATAAAATTCGGACACTTCGAAGATCAAAGGGTAACAGAGCACCGTCATGCCGCAGACTCTGTATACCTGTGCAAAAGAACTTCTGTCAAAAAAACTCACACGTTGCGATACAGGAAAAAATGTTTTTGTCACAGAAAAAGACTTAAATCACTATATCGATTGTACGTATCTACCTTGCTCGTACCCAGAGAACCTATAGGTCGCGCGGGTCGCCCTTGGAGATTCAGCTTCTTGTTTACTCCCAGTTTTTGGTAAACCTTCACCAATTGAGTGGACGATAGAATCTGAACGGGCTCGACTTCGTGCGGCGTCTGCGTTTGAATGCCGTACGTGGCCATCATCGCTTGCAATCGCATTGATTCTGCGATCAGAACTATTTGTACTACTAGGTCGGTGTGAGTGCCCTGGTGTACAAAAGTATCAGCAGTGCTCAATCATATGGATGAAAGAGAGTCATGAGAAACTTTCAAATTATACAAAAAGATACCAGCACGCATACCAACTAGCTAATTGTGTAAAGTTTTAGCCAGCATTTGCAACTTCATAAATAACAAACTTGCAAAACATAAGATAAGCCAAACTTCGTAAACAAGGAACAAAATAATCCATGCATAATCGTATGCTCCCTTCGAAAATATAAATATCAAAACAATTAAGAGTTCATAACAGCATATCATATTCTCTTCCGCTCTTCTTGGAGGAAAACAATTAGGGAAAAATATATACACACAATGCATACATACTACACTACATATCGGGCATATATCTTAAACTACTTACAATGCTGGGTTTCGCCTGCGCGTGAAACATAACGTAAAAAACTTGTTAACTTTGCATTACAAAATTTTAATTATACTGTTTTCAAGCACACAATTATGGTGGAAAAATATAATATAGATATATATATATATTTATTTTATTTTATTTTATTTTACCTGAAAAGCGGAATATCTGCCCGCTCGTCTCGGACGATTGTACGACGGCAAATATCGACGAATCGGATCTAATTCGTTAATGTGCAAAAGACTGGCGGTAAGCAGCTGTGCGATTACGAACATAGCTTGATTCCACAGATACATCGGCAAGGAATCTTGATCCGCAGATTTTAAGCCTCTTCCTTCCTCACTGGGTTGTCGATAAGCGCTGCACGGTTCGTTTCTTTCAGTCTCCAAATTTTCCATGGGTACATAGTAGTACATGGGAATCACCGGATCTATACAATGTATACAAAATAATTATTATACACAATTCTCAACTCCGAGAGATTAATAAATATAAATACGCACCTCCGTTTATATCCTTGTGCACTCTCGCTTTTAATAAATTTTGATACTCTTCCACCTGCTCAGGAAGACTCTTGAATACACCGTCTATTATCATAAAAATATAAAAGAGCGGCCATTCGCTTTCAATGTTATCAAAATCCTATCAAAGAAAATTGAAAAAAGTTGATTAAAAGTATGTGCATGTGAAAAGAATGACGTAATTCGATAGTTTCTTTATAAACGTCGACAATATGTCGATAACGCGAGATTTTCAAACCTTGATTTCTCCGGGTCTGTAATAACGTCGCTCTTTATCCTCCAGCACCGTTTTATAACCGTCTCTTCCGAATCGCTTGAATCCATAATTGCCCTTAAGTCTACGGACTACGTTCGCTTTTGTTTCGTTGTACAGCACATCTTCGTGAGTCGCGAAGGCGGGGAAGGATATCGTTGGCAACAGAGCCGTATCCACACTCTGAAGATCATATACATATACGTCTCTTTTGTCAGTTTATTTGAGGATGATTGAGATCGCTTACTTTCGAACTGGATTCTCTCGGTAACATCGTCTCGAAGATACTGCGATTGCGATTGTGGGCATCGATATCGACGTATATCACGGACCAGGACGCGCCTTTTTCACCGAATAAATTACAGCCGTTGATCGCCTCCAAAGCGCTCTTAGCTATTCCGATAGAGCTGGCATGAATTTCCGGTGTACCGTCGTTGTAACGACTCCCACGTTCCCACATACCGTAATCCGGTGTTCGATATGCTCTCTCAACATAGTACACCAGATTTTGCACAAAAGCTACTTCGTCCTGGGTATATATAATTTGTAGCCCGGAAGAAATCATTTGCACTAAGAATATCAAGTAAAGAGATACAACGTCGATCTACATTGGGGATTAAAAATAAAAGCTTGTAATACTTCGCATACAACAAAGACAAGAAAATTCAACTTTCCAGAAGAATGTAAAAAGAAAAAAAAACTACTGGCTATTGAACGCTCACTTGTAAGTGATGATAATCAGCATCCTTGTAGACCTCATCCCCAGTGTCCAGATGAAACTTGCAATGTAGAGCGTAGCGATCGCATTGATTTTTCTTGAAGAGCTCCACTCTTGATGCCTGCTTCATCCAGCACTCCAAAATACCGCGCATACACTTTATCGTCGACTGTCCCAGCTCGTACGACTTTCCGCGATCGTCGTCTATGCGTCTGTAGGCTTGATACAGACTCCATATCGCGGCAGCGCAGTATATACTCTCGCGCACACTGCCGATCTTCTTATCGGTAGATATCTGCGGGAACAGACCTGTGATGCAACTCTGATAACGCAGCAATTGCCTCTTGACGATTCCGTAGTATATGTCTAGCTGTTTGACAGTGTCCTCGTAGTTGGATATTTTGAGAAAACGGTCAGCGTCTATATCTATCACGCTGGCATGTCGCATATTTCTGATCTGCGAGATTCTGTAACATAAAAGAAACAATCTTTTGTTCAAAGACACAACCTGACAGCTTTTTTTTTAAAGACAATTAGGTATTTTAAAAGACAAATTACCTTTTTACATTCGGCGGTGATGACAACAAAGTAGCCATTGTATTTAAATATTATATTCAAGCCCTATTTTAAGTCGAATAATATCTATAATACAACACAGTTTTACTGTGTATACTTATAAATCTCTACGCACTCTCTCTTTATATGCACATACACACACCCTTTTTAAAGCACATATACGTATTGTATTATGTTAACCTGTACTAAACAAAAAACACATTCTCTTGTTTTATTAAACAAATAATTTAGTTTTTCCGTACATTGTTGGAAACCTTTCTAAATTAATGTAATGTTTTTATTAAAAAATAAACGACGAAACTGACAGACACGCACAATTTTAAAGATCACCTTGGATCAGCTGATGTTACTCAGCCGGGCTCAGCTGATCATGTGATCCAATCTGCTATATATACTACAAGCATGTTATTGACCAATCAGGATGATGCTAACTACTACGATAGCCTATGAAAACTCGACTTGCTCTAAAAATAAACGTAGCATGCGTACTGGTTAAATTGCGTATGAACGTATATGTGTAGAGAGAAGAAATTATCTAATATTTTTCTATCACATACGCAAATAAATCATTGGAGTTTGCGTGTATTCCGACACAGTTGTTACACGACAGAAAGGTCGCGAGTAACGTTTGACGATGGCAGGGTTGCTTCGTACGAGTTTGCAAAGTCTGCGCAGACTAACTCCGCTGACACCCAAGGAGATGACAATGCGTCGCAGGTTAGCGACGACACCGAGATACAACAGTGCTGAAAAAAACACCCAGCGAACTAACAAAAGGAAATGGGTGAGCTATGGCTTCGACAATACGGACGAAGCACTAGATCGTCATTCCATGCATCAGATCATGTTTGTCGGCATAACAATAGTTATGGTGCTCGGAGGCACCGTCATGGCATACGCGCCTGATCCCATAGGCAAGGACTGGGCGCAGCGAGAAGCATACCTGAGGCTGCGCTATAGAGAGGAGAATGGACTTCCCCTCATTGATCCCAATCTAATTGATCCTGCTAAAATAACGCTGCCAAGCGACGAAGAGCTGGGCGATACGGAGATCATTATTTAAGGAACTTCTTGATCATCTCAAACCAAAAAACTTCAAGCTGTATCAGTACTGCCTATGTATATCTCAACACTTAGTACTTGTTATAATTAAGAACAATATGTAATAAACGACTAATGTTTTTCTTGGTGGAAAAAAACATTGGCCTTCACTCAACAGTCAAAATGAAGATTGTACAAGCAACTCATTCACCATGGTAAAAACAAAAATGCTTTGAACATAGAAGTCATTATGCACGATATGTATTGCATATCTTTTGATAAACATATTCAACTCTGTTACTTATCTGTAATACATATATAGAAATAACACATGTAGAATATGTGTAAAATAAATATCAATCCTTTATGTTGCAATATATAATTAGAGAATTTTGTGATTATATTATTTATATATACAATATTATATTACTATATAGCATTAATTAGATTACATACACATTAAAAAATTATCTATATATTTTTTTAAATACTTTTAAAGAAAAAAATTTTATCAATCAAATATAAAAACAAGCCTTGTTGCACACGAGATCTTAAAACAGGCGAAATAACCGACAAAATGGAATTCAATTTTACCGGCATGTTTTAAGAGTGCATTTTATTAAAGTGAAAATCACATATATTCCTAATTGCGTCAACTCTTTTGTTGCGACGCGTTTCAACAGAAAGCCACACACTGCAAGATGACAGTTCGTTATGCATTTTAATGTTCCAAAGGATATTAATTTAATCGTACATATCTGTATACATACATATATATATATATACACATATGTGTGTGTGTGTGTGTGTATCAGTTTCTGCGCGACATACAGACAGATCTTGCAAATACATACGTCAAGTTTCGAGGCCTTTTATGTATGTATACGTATATATATGTATATACGCGCGTATATTTGTAAATACACATGAATAAAACTACTCTTCACGTGTACGTATCACATCGACGCAGCGAAAAGGTTAGTGATTGTGGTCTCGTTATTGCATAGGCGCCGACGTCGTTAACGTTGTTGGAGCAACAGTGGTAGTGTTGATACTGAATGGCGATTGGTTTTGCTGTGGAAAAACAGGTGAATAGAAGGGAGCGTTCTGGGGAAGAGCAGCGCTAACTGTGATAGGTGGCATTCCCGGTAGTGAGATTGGCGTCGTCACAACATGAGGCTGAGATACATTAAAACCAGTAGCCACAGTCGTACTATAGGCAGGATTTTGTTCTCTTTGTTGTCCCGCAACGTTGATCGTAAATGTGTTTTGAAGAGGACTCTGCTGTCCTGGAATATTGATAGGTCCGGACGTTGTCACTGACATAGCATCATAAGGATTCGTCACGCCTGGCGGTAATACTGAGGTAATCGGCATACCGGGAATGCTTGGAGTCGCTTGATAAGTATCTAAATAAAAGATAAACACATGAGTACTTAAAATATAATATAAAAGAAAAAAGCTTTAATATCTGTTTTAGTGTTACAAGAATGTTAAAGAAATATATACAGTTTGATCATACTTACCGAGTGTGGGTTGAAAATTGACAGGTTGATTCGAAAACATATGATGAACCGAACTAGTAGGTGTGTAGCCACCACTAGCAAAACTGACTTGAGTCGTGGTCTGCGTTTGCATACTCGGTCCAGCTATATTTTGAGCTAACGGAGTTTCCTGTTCACGTTTTAGAACGCTTGTGGAATTATCCGCTACAGGAACGGTGTAACTCGACGGAATAGATACTCGGTATTGTGTGTTAATTTGTGATTGATTGATTTCCTCCATGGTAGTGGTCGTAGTTGTTGCTGTTGTTGTTGCTTGAGCTTGCGTAACAGTCTTCATGACATTCTAGAATAGAAATATACATGAGTTATGCACAAAAAATATATATATGATGTATGTAATATAACTGTGACTAAAATATTATTAGTTAAACTATATAGATATATTTACTTTAGATGAAACAGGAGGTTTCTGCTCTGGTATACTTCTAACTGGTATTCTATGCAGATATCCATATCCGATTCCACATCCTAAACTAAAATTGCAAAAATAATTTAATGTTTATTTTAATAGTTTTTGAAAGCTTCTTGTAAAAACAAAAATATACCTTCCTTCTCCACCCCAGGTTTTATTGGGTGTGATGGTTACTTCTCTGCATGAATCATCTTCAATGTTATATACATATAATTTGAGAGGTCGTAATTCATGAGCCTCTATTAAGATAAAAAGATCTTCACTTTCATGGAGAATGGAATCTGCTCCAATTATATAATCGGTAAATGGTCGTAAACCTGCTAATTCTGCAGGAGATGATGGATGTACTTCCTGTAATTTTAAATATCAGTATCTCTGTATTGTAACAATATATTCTCTATGTAGAATTTTTGTAGAATCTATACTTACAAGCACATGCCAGACATTTTCGTTGGCGCCCTCAAATGAACAGAAACGTATACTAACGCCCAATAAACCCTGTCCACCCCATGTCATACTCGGTATAATTTTTGTACGTCTCACAGACTGTGTTTTACTACTGTATACTGTGATTGTTAACTCCTTATTTACACCAGCCTTTAAAATTTCCTTTAACGTGTCATTATCCTGATCCTGAAGAGAAAGGAAATATATAGCAGTGTTTAAAATAAAAATATATGATATTTAGCATACAATAACACAAATAAACATACCAAACGAGTGTTTCCAATTGCCACAATAAAATCAAAAAATGCTTCAAGTCCTGCTTGCTGACCAGGTGAACCTTCCTGAACCTGCCAAAAAAAATTAATTAACCTATACTTATAACAATATTATAACTCCTTATGTCTTAATTAAGATAGAAATCAAATTATTCAAAGCACTCATAATAATTGATGTAGTAGAAAGATAGAAACTTTTTACAAGTGTGTAAAATAAAAAAAATGACAAGTACACAGTACGTATGACACTTTTGTCATCATGTGTCAACGTTGCAAACAGGTCAGCTCTTTCTCTCTCTTTCTGTCTCTCTCACACACGCACGTACAGACAGAAAAGAAATATTATTCTAAATCTATGTAAATTTCATATATATAATTTCAGTCTGGTTGTTATTATTGTGCCTCGCGACATTTGTGCGTAAAAACCGCTTCTCGCGAAAGACGATAATATTAGAAACAATCTAGGCACAATTGACAGACCACCTTACCCGTAAAACATGATAGCCTTCGGTACCACCTCCTGGTATTTCCACGCTGTGAGACGATCCCATTTCTTCGGAAAGTGTTCTAGGTTATCTGAGACGAGCAAATAAAAAACATTAAATCAATTTTTAATTGTCTTACTTCGCAGAATACTTGAACGACAAAAATACGTGGCACGCGTGTACAATGCAAACTATAGTGACGTCACACGACCCTATCGGTCTGACACACTCACATCTGTATATACCAGATGTATGTATATGTGATACAACACGTATATATATATACATATATAACTGATTTTCATCACACAATCCTTCATTTAAAGCCCTGAATGCATGTGAGAAGCAACACAACAGCCAATAATTTTGCTGCTTTTCTGTAAGATTAAAATGCTGATTGGCTATCGCCTTGTTTCTCATCACCTGTCTCCTGTGTGCAAAAGCAGTAACCTGGCCTATCTGTCTATTCTCTGATTCTTCTTTCGCTCATGCGCAAAAATGTTGGCAGAGAGAGTATGACTACTACATGATAACGCTGTAACCGTGACAGAAGTTCGTGAAAAAAATTGGAGAAATTGTTGGAAATGCAACATGTCGCACTTCTTTTGATCGAATTAAATAGTCGCGCGTGATATATTGTATATCGTTGATTCATTCTGTGTCGTCATTCTCACTTGTGACAATTTACGAATGCTAGCGAGCATTGACGCGATTATGATGTCACTTCGGGAGTCAATGTCGAGTGCGTTGGACGTTTCGCCGTCTCGCAGACGAACATAACCCTGAGACAATGAGTCGTCGTTCCGTTTCAAAGACGATTGTCTAATCGCGTTTGTGTGTCGAATATTCGAGTAGATAGTGCTAAAAGTCAACATGGGACTATTATTCGCAAAACTGTGGAGCCTCTTTGGCAATGAAGGTAAACTCTCTACTACCTCATGTTCATATCCTTTCTCCGCTCTCTTTTTCTCTCTCGCTCTCTCCATCTACATGTCTGTCTATTTCTCTCCTTCCCTTTCCTTGTTATGTACATGAATGTTTGTACATACGGAAGAGTGAAATTACATACTGAAGTCTGAGAACATCGGTGTGATTCACGACAATTTAATTAAGTGAGGATTTGATATTGAGACCTGATTAGACTTTTTTAAAATAAAAAAGATTTTTTACTGTGCAGTCTGAGGCTAATCTAAACTTATGGTTAATGTTTTTTCAAAATCATTATAAATATTTAAAATTATTTTCATTAATTGTTTTTTTAAATAGGAATTTCCTGAAATTTTGCTGACAGAAAGTTATATAACTCAATAAATAGAACGAGATTTCTCACATTATATAAATTCTATGCAAATATACAGTTGCCTACTTTCTACTTTGTTAACATATGCAATCTGTGTTGACTTTTTATAAGTCTTCTTATATTGTTTTATTAGTGTAATATGTATTGATAACAAGATTTCTTTTTATTATTTAAGAATTTATCTGTTTATTAATATTATATTAATATATTAATTAAATTTTGTTACAGAACACAAAATAGTTATGGTTGGTCTGGATAATGCAGGAAAGACAACTATATTGTATCAGTTCCTGATGAACGAAGTTGTTCATACATCTCCTACCATTGGATCTAATGTGGAGGAAGTGGTGTGGAAAAATATTCATTTTATTATGTGGGATCTTGGTGGGCAACAGAGCTTAAGAGCTGCCTGGTCCACTTACTACACAAACACAGAATTTATAATTATGGTAATAGACAGTACGGATCGAGAAAGATTGGGTGTAATTAGGGAAGAATTGTATTCGATGTTGAATCATGAGGAATTAAGTAAAGCCAACGTTTTGGTCTATGCTAACAAGCAAGATTTGAAAGGTAGTATGACCGCTGCTGAGATTTCGAGGCAGTTGGATCTAACGTCTATCAAAAAACATCAGTGGCATATACAGAGTTGTTGTGCTCTTACCGGAGAAGGGTAAGAAGACGATTGCTATTATATATTATTTAATTTAGGACATTGAATGATGAACGAAAGAATAACAGAGATAAAGAGTAAATAAAACAAAAAAAATTTTCAGGCTTTACCAAGGACTAGAGTGGATTGTCGGACGCCTAAAAAAGACATGACGTACATTATGAGAATTGTTTATAAAGAGAAATATCCAAAATGTAAAATACATTAGCATGATAAGTCATTTTAGCCACTCACTTTGATGGTTATACGAAAGAACGGAGCAGCATAAACTGCAGCATTTTACTATTTAAGTCTCTTGTATGAACTGTAACCCTCAAAGTGAAATCTTACATCCGTTAGACCGTTATAGTGAACACTTAGTGGACGGGGAAGGAAATCTATTCTTTAGCTGCTAAAATAAAAACGCAGTGCAAATCAACATATTTCTCTATATGCAATAAAAAGAAAATATTAATCGTTTTGTTTACAATATAAGTTTGTATTTTTTGATAGCATAAAAACAAATATCAAGTGAGAACAAAAATTGCACAGCAAAGATCATTGTTTGAAACATGTAAAATACAATTTAAATTATGTTTAAATTTTATATATAAAATGCACTTGTTTTGACTTGTTTGACTGTAAGTAAATAATCGTTAATCAATCAATTACATCCAAGATGTAATCAACTTACGAATACAAATTTTTAAGTGAAAAGCTTTTTATCCCGTCCACTTGTTCACAGTAAACAGACAATGAAAATAAATAAAGGTGGCAACTTGTTACTTGTATACTCCTAGGTTGACGTATAAGAGTGCAACAGAAATGTATCTGTGTACATAAATTTTTTATACTTCTCGTTAAGAAATCGAGATCTGTAAAAAAAAAAAAAAAAAGAAAATATTAAATGCTTATAAGTATAAAGCGAGAAAGCACAGAGTTTAGAACGTTTCTGTATGTGAAGATCGTGAAGTAGAGTCGGGGCAAGAGTTTGCAATCGAAACTTCTCAAAGCAGATTACGAATTACTCTGTGATATATGGATTCGATTCTGAGACAGTTGTTTGCTGTTCAAATCGCGTAAGATAAAAGATTGATAAGAGGGAAAGCTGTGTTTCCATCAAACAACTGTCTCATTTCAATTTTATTTCAATCGTAAATATAAAACATTTTAGCGTAAAATATTCCACTAGATATGTGAAATCAATTATATAGCTTACATAAAAAAAAATTTATTAATGCTGAAAATATTGATTAATGTATATTGACAAAAATTATATGTATAGGGAAAGGAGTTGTTAACTTTACCGCGCAAAGGATGCCGTCTAATATCAGAGTGAGATTCTAATGAAAACTCTTTAGTGATAGTTTCCTCTTTTCTGGTCTGAATTGTCCATATATCTTTTTAAAGTGTCCTTTAAAGTGGAAGATTATTCGCATTCCGGACATTGAAATATATGGCGATTGGCCTATTAAAAGCCACATAAAAATGATAAAAACGCTTGCTTTCTCATATTGAGAAACAAATGCGTGAATGTCGATAACATAAAAGTTGTATCTCTTATATGTATGATAATACATATGTTATCTCTACTTCTTGAAATTATTAATTTATATACAAATGTGTCAAATTTTTGCTCGTCAAATTTGTTTTTACGGACATATCCGTCTGCTTTTTTTTTTGTTCTCCTAATTGTGTAAAAATGTATGGAATGCAAAGTACAAGACATAGGTTGTTTTATCTTATCAATGTTCACGGAGCGAGTGTACGCATAAAAACAAAAGTGTACATACATGATCTTGCGAGCTCTTTACACGGTCCGACTCCTATCGAATCAACCAAAGTGACGATAAAAAACCGATTTATCGGAGTCTCTTTATCTAATAATACATTGTATAATATAAGCTACAGGGAATCTGTGTGTACAATTTTAAATAATAACAACTAAAAAAATATGCGATGTCAAATAAATTAAATCATTTTCTTTCAGTAAGAATTTGCTCTTTTTTTCTTCCGCTACAATAATTCTATCTTTTTTCGATGTTTATAATTTTTATTATATGTAATGTATAAGCTTATAGTTTTTGCTTAATAGAAAAAGTCTTCTGAAGATTTCTGAAAAAAAGAAACTCCAAAGCTGATTAATATTAGTTATCTATTTATTTTTACGTTTATTATAAATAAGGTAAGCACACGCTCTCATTCATTCTTACATTTACTGATCATGTTTCTTGATTTTACATGTGAATCAGAATATTCGCCATGACTAACTAAGTAAGTAAACCGTGTCGGCGATCCGCGACGAGAAAGTATAATTGTTAATTTCAAATTTATAGATCACTTTGCAAGATAATTAATTACAATGAACTTTCTATAGAAAGTAAAATATATAAGCGGCTAAAAAATCTATGAACTAATACCGCGTATTTGCGTTTCAGTGACTTTTCGACTGTTTTTTATTGCTGTATCCTAAAACTCCCTAAAAAGTTTCTTAATTGCGTTTCTGTTGTTCAAAAACTCGATAAATTAAACAAGAAAATCTATTATACTCTTCCGGGCAGTGTATCTCTCGGATGATTAGATGAGACAACATAAAAATACACTTCTATATCTTCTCACTTACTTCGAATGCTAAAGAAGTCATCTGAAAGATATATTTTATCTATATTATATTGTCAGATGTGTGTCCTATTTCTTGAACTTGACGTCAAGATTTTATTTACGATTTTGCCAGTGTGACTTCCAAATTGCTATTTTTCTGTCTTGGTACCGCTAACACGTTGACTATTGCTGCAAAGTACATAGTCTCAAAATGTCCTAATGCAATCGATACTTGTTTCTCTAAATATTTTTAGATCAATAGTCAATGTGTTACTGAGTATTGAGCGATGACTGTATTTACAATAATGGCTAACTAACTTAGCTTTCGTGTATTTTCTATTTTGTGTGTGTGTGTGTGTGTGTGTGTGTGTGTGTGTGTGTGTGTGTGTGTGTGTGTATGTGTGTATTTTCTAAATCCCAAGACACATAAGATGTCTTATATCTCGCGTTTACAAAATCTTAATACTTGACATCTAAAAACATTCTAGTATTAAATGTCCAAAATATATTTAGACATATTTCTAACTTTTTTGCGCTCTTTTAAGTTCTCTTGAGAATTTAATTGTTTTTTCTGATATTGTATCTATGTTTCTGTATAAATAAAAAGTTCCGACAACGTTACGAAAATTGTAATTCCGTTTTTTTTTTCGTTTTTTTTGTTTTTTTGTTTAACACGATCCGCATCTTTTAAGTACCAGCAACTTGTAACAGTCGTAGTAATTATAACCGCATTATTATCTGAATTCAATTAATACGTCTTTTGTCATCGTTTATACTTAAAAGTATATTTAAAAATATCGATAGCAAAGAGAGAGAGAGAGAGAGAGAAAGAACAGAAAGAACAAAAATAATGCAAAATATTAATAGATATTTTGGATGTAGCACGATTCTACATTTAAATTCATAATAATGAAATTATTTTTCGTTTCTCTAATATCTAACTGTTTCTTTCGTATATTTTCTTTTTCTTTCTTTCTTTCATTCTCTCACTCTTGCATCGTTTCCATTCGCGCTCTTGCTCGTTCGATAAGGCGCGCGCTCGTTGTAGTGACTTCGTCACAAGGTCGGTATCAAAATGGTATCTATATTGACAAAGTTCTATTCACTCTGTCAACACTTGAATAACATCGAAGTCGAGACAACGAACACTCCGAAACAACGCTAGTAATCGGTCGTCGAATAGCTCTGATGAATGAAATAATATGTTTAAGCTTTGACGGCTTTCATGAGGAGATCGGTGCTGAGCGACTTGGGCCTCTCGATGGGCAATCCTAAGGCGCGATCCCAGACCAAAGCTGCGAGCACACCCAATGCACGCGACACTCCAAACAGTACCGTGTAATAATTCATCTCTTTCATGCCGTAATATTGCAACAACACTCCCGAGTGCGCGTCTACATTCGGCCACGGGTTCTTTACCTTGCCAGTCTCCAAGAGAATAGGAGGTACTACTTTGTATACTTGCGCGACCAACTGCAAAACAAAAGAACGTCGATTGATTATATTTTTTATTTTATCACATTCTAATTATTATATGTAAGACAATCTAATTATTACACAAATATCTTTGTGTCTTAATTATTTCACGTAAAATAGAATTCTAATTTTCGAATATCTGCTGTTTCAAACTTTATTTAAACAAATAAAATTGATAAAATCCAATCTTACCTTGAATAACGGATCGTCCGGCAAGTGTTTTAACGCGAACTCTCTCTGACACGTGTACCTCGGATCGGTTTTTCTCAAAACAGCGTGTCCATAACCGGGTACGACTTGACCACTCTTCAACGTATTCCAAATGAATTCTTTGAGCTTGTCGTCGCTCGGGCTGTCGCCGACTTGGCTGCGTAGCTTCTCCAGCCACACCAGCACCTCCTGATTGGCCAGACCGTGCAACGGTCCGGCCAGACCGTTCATACCGGCAGCGAACGACAGATACGGATCCGACAAGGCGGATCCTACTAAATGAGTGGTGTGAGCGGATACGTTACCGCCTTCGTGGTCAGAGTGTATTGTCAAGTAAAGGCGCATTAGCTCGATAAATTGCGCATTATCGTAACCAAGCATGTTGGAAAAATTCCAGGACCAATCCTTGCCGGCGTCGACCGAACCTAGTCCTTTGCCACCTTTGTAAATATTGCGATAAATAGTGGCAGCCACTACTGGCAATTTGGCGATCAGATTCATCGAGTCCTCGTACACGCTCTCCCAGTATTTACTCTTGTGTACGCCCTTGCTGTACGCTCTGACGAACTCGCTCTCGCTGTTCAACAGCGTGATCGCCGCGGAGAACTGCGTCATCGGATGCAAGGACTTCGGGAAGTTGTTGAGAGCCTTGACCACATGCTCGGGCAATGAGCTTCTGGACGCCCATTCCTGAGAGATGGCCTTCACTTGCGCGTCCGTGGGCACGTCGCCAGTGATCAGCAGCCAGAACAAACCCTCTGGGAGTGGTTCCGCACCACCGGACGCTTTCGGCAACAGTTTCTGGCACTCGGGAATTGATTTGCCGCGGAAACGAATACCCTCTTCCGGATCGAGCACCGACGGCTCCCACACGAGACCTTTGATGCCGCGCATACCACCGTACATCTACAGAAAGAGATATACTAATATTTACATAGTTCTAACATTTTTTACTACTACTATTATGTTTATATCTACACGGAAGAATAGATTCCAAATTTTAAAGAACGTCAAATTTATAAGTAGCCATTAATGACACGTGACGGAGTCATAAGGAATCAGACGATTATTTGATGACGATTAATCGCCACGCGTTGCAGTCAATAATCACTTAAAAATGAAACGTGATTCATTGATGCTGCAAGAAACTGCGTGCACAGATAGAAAATGTTATTCGTTATCATGATCACATAGTAGGCACGCGGTTCGCGATCATTCCACGTTTCTTATCGGACCGCGCGTATCGTCCGAATGGCAAAATATATCACGTTCACGCCATGTCCGGTCGAGTCGTCCCCTTTCGACGAGTTTCAATTAATCGACCGATCGTTAAAATTCACGAGAACTATACGTGACATTCGTAACTATATATGACAATATTAATTACTACCTACCGACGCGGAATTAATTTCAATCGGATGTGAAGAAGTTTAATAAAACTATTCTACATTCCATTTTTGCGATCATACGAGTCCTTATTTTTAATTCGCATACGCGTACCATGTCTACGGTGACTTCTCCGACTTTCGTGGAACCATGCGCCTTACGGAAGGCTTTGACACGCTCCTGCTCCTTCGGAATTTTGTCGGTGAGAACCTTTTTGAGATCTGTGGACGCATCTGTCAGCTGTCGCAGGAATACCGTCGACGTTAACTTCTGAAAGAAAAACAAAAATCATATGATTTCAAGGTAACACTGCTAAGAATAAAGTGCAAGCGCACACGCAGGTGTGCGTACGATTTCTCTGTCTTCTCTTTTTCGTAATGCTCGATGTATGTTGTCACAATCATCACGTCTGTGTTACGTAAAGAAGACAAACTGTAACGATCAACGTTGAAATGTCAACGATGAACGCACGCGCAAGTGTTCCTCTCTTACGCCGATATAAATTACACTTTTATAGCTTTACAATTGCAGGAAGCAATCTTACATCATAAACGCAATTTTTTCACGTAACTACTGTGCAATTTATTGAACTGATGTGTCTACGCGAATTATGTAACAATATAAAACAGAGGGTTCGAATTGTCTCTTGTTTACACTTTTGAAGAAAAATGTCACTTATATTTTACATTTCAGTATTGTTGTCTATTTCTCACAATACGTAGAGCTTTGATAAAAACACAAATGAGAGCTCAAAAAAAATTATTACATAACAATCTTTACATTTCTCCTCGCATTGAATCAATTAATTGTCTCGTTGAGAAACGATAAGTTAACGCTTTTCGTCTAAGATACTCTCGGTCTTTTGTTACAAAATAAAAAAAAAGAAACCTCGTAATGAACTATCATCTCGACACGCATCGTCGAACGCCATGAAAAAAACTCAGATAAGAAGAAGATCACGCAAGATCTCGTGTGGCGTGTGAAGGTCATTGTCACATCACAAACATACCGCAGAAACGCACCGGAGAGAATTAAGGACGGTCATTTGTCTCATGTGTGTCGGGAAATAACTATTTATCATCGTCTTTGATAAAGGTTTCAATTTGTCAATATAATTTAGAGAACACGAGTGATCGTGACTTTTGATAAATGAGGCTTTGTGTGACGTTTCATCTTGACTAAATTTCTAATAAAATTAAGTGTCGTGAGAGATGTGCGCGCTTCGGAGTATGTACAGTAATAGCAATTGATGATGTTGAACGAAAAGAATAAAACGGTGGAGTAGAATTCTGTCACATACAATCGAAATGTGTAGAAGATAACATTGTTGCATGTGTGTGCGGTTCGCGCGCGCATACGTGAACACTGACTGTCTTCGTGACTCTAGTTTTGTCACATTTTTAGATATAAAGGTCAAGGAGATGATGTTCGATCGTGTGATTCTTTTATGAATGAACGAGACGCAAAAAGCGTGACACGATTTATGACCGATCTTTATCTTGTGAACGTGTGACAATGTCAAAGTTTCCTCATGTAAAAAAATCGCACAAAGACAAAACTTTTTATTTATTACTCAACGTAATAAGTGACGTAATTGAAAGCAGAAGAAATTAAATGTGACACTGCATTTGCGTGTGTATATCTGGCGATACCCTTTACTAAAAATAACTAGGCCAAATTTAAACAAAAACTAATGAAATTTCACACATACAAAAAATCGCAACAAGCATTTCAATAATAATTTATATTTGATTATAATTTAATAACTATTTGATTTCAATATAGCGATGATCTTTTGGCCGCAAATATAATTGAAATAAACTAAACTCTTAGTGCTAATACATATTTAGTGCTTTTCGTAGATATTCAGGCAAATTAACATATTGATTAAAGATAACGCGATAATGTTCTGTTAATAGAAAGATAATATTCTGTTGGTGTTGTTAAATTATTTACAAGTCTGTTTCTTTTTGTATAGACTGTATAAAGAAGAAACAAAGTATATGTTTCTCTACACATGTCATTATCTTTTTCTGCGTTATATCTTAAATTCAAAGTACAAATAATGTGATGTATCAAGAGGTGACTTCCGGTTCGTGATGGTAAATCGAAATTCAAAAGTTAAGTAAAGAACCAACACCTCCCATTCGTTCTTCATTTGCCGTTTATTAAACTTTTGAATTCGAAGTACAAAGATCATTTCTTGTCGCACGCAGTGCGCGGTTCTTATCGTTCGCCTGATAGCGCACGCTTTGCATTAGTTTTACGTAAATGTGATAGTAGGCGCCGTTATGTACTACATAGCAAAGAAGTTTAGCGCGCGAGAAACTTCAAACTACAATCCGCAAAGCAACCTTGACCTTTTTTTCACGTGATTAAACGAAGTATCCTCTCAACGAAGCACCTCCTTGATTGATCTTTCGTGTAACTTTTTTCTCGTGCAAAACAAATAATTTTAGAAGCTCTGTCGAAATTTGTGCAAAAGCATAGTTCGAAATATAGATATCCACACGTTTCTCTTAATCTTTTTACGCTTTACGTAGCTTTTTCACGTGCAAATATAAATTTTATTTTCACAAAAAATACAAGAGAAACGCAGAAAATATGCGTCCATCATTTTCTTATCACTTAAAATAAAAAAAATAAGTCACAAACAGAAATACTGTTAGTGACGGCATGATACGAAACCCGTCCTTGGTTGCAGTTAAAAATAAAACGATGACTTGTGATTCGGATGACCGAAAATTCGCATCGCGAATATACAGCAAATTACAATATCAAATTAACTGATAAAATATATTTAGCTAGTCTTCATTTTGATCTAGCGGAAACAACGGATTAACGAAATTAATTTATTCGAGTATGTGTCAAACGTCAGAGATACTGAAAGAGATTTTTATCTTTCTCAATGAAAAACAAACAAAAAAAAAAAAAAAAAAAAAGATTCCACGAACACTTGATTGGAAGAGTTGCGAATTGATTGACTGATCACATTGGAAGATCTTGGGTCTTTCAATTTCAATCATATTAATCGAGCAAACTCGATTAACCCGTCGAAATGCGGTTAAACCCATTAAACTCCGATAGCAATTGTGTAATCATCGTAAGAATATGAATATATTCACGACGATTTAATAAACATATTTAATGCTAACAAATAAATATTTTAATGTTAATGCTCACACAAATCAACTCGCGCATTCAACTTAACGATCTGTCTGTCCGAGGAATTGTATATCGTGCATTATGCGAAATGCGAGCGGTATCATGCTCTGTATGCAACGCGAGATTCATAAGCGAATTAAATTGCGAGGGATGCAATGATATCGTTCTTTATCACGTACGTAAGTGGTGTGATGCACAACTCGATATATCGATATGATAATACAATTTATTGATTGATTAACTTGCAGATAGAGATTTCCGATCGGCGGTTCTCATGATATTATTCGATTAATTGTCAGCGCGAATCGTGCGCAAAAAAAGCAAAGACTTAACAATAAAATTATCGATGATTTTTGTCCCAAACGAAATCATCCCGTACAAAAACAACGTTTATCGCAAGAGCAGTAAATTATAATCTTACTGACGAACATGTGTGCCAATATTCAAACACATGTGCTAAAAAGGTGAGATAACATTATTGTGTTATCTGTGCATTGATATTTGCGGTTACAAAGTTGAAGATTAGAGTTAGATCGAGCAAGAGATTCTGCAAAGTTGTGCAGATCGTTAAATAAAACCAAAATGATCAATAACTTATACATTTTTACACTAATTTTAAGACCGAGAAATGTAATGACTACGACCGATTTGTTTACAGCTCTCTCATACATTCTCTAAGCATTTTAATTTTAAAACTGTGACATAATCGTGACTGAGGACGCGTCTAAAATAGTGAACTCGCGTTAGTCCGCTGGCTGCTGCTCAGAATAATCCGTAGACTCTCAAAAGTAAATAGAAATTTGCAATTTTATTTATTGCCTGTGTTGTTTTTCTCAATACATTCGAGCCTCGCATACTTTTGTGTCATTAAGAACGCAAAGAAATCCTTTATTCTCAAAGATATTTACGTGAATCGGTGGATAATTGTTTAAAATCTCCTCGAAAATATTGCGATTGTTGCATTTAACGCAGAAAACTCGGCGTTATACTCGGTTAATGTGTTTGTGTATTTTGTGTTGTGAAAAAATCTTTTTTCTCAGCATGGAGTTTCGAGGATATACTTACAATACCATACAGAAGAAAGAAAAAAAGATTGCCTTGCAAAACACAATGGCAATGAAACATGTTGACGTCCGAAGTGAGGTCAAGAAGACATAGACTAATAATAGACGTGTGTTCGGGGTTAAAACGAAAGAATCGCATCTGAAATAGTTACACGTTCCGAGGGACATATGTACCCATCGGTATTAGGTAACAAATGAGATGTATAAGTATTGCACGGCAAAGAAATGCCGAGCTTGCCAAGAATCGTGATACAGTAAATCCGCCGGTACCTCTCGAGTCTTATTAATTACGACAGTGAATTTTTGACTGACACCAAGAATCTTACGGGAGAGTCCTATCGGATAGACAAGAGAGCGGATTCAATCGACTCGAGTAAATTGTCGTTAAACCAAGTCACGAAAGAATCAGAGACCAAGTTAGTTTTAAGTATCTGGATCGATGAGGATTACAAGAGCAAGTCTAACAAACAGATTTTCGACCTCGAAATCGCGGCTATAAATAGCCAATGTGTTATAGAACCGTTCAACAGACATACTGCACGACCAGATGAAGAGGATTCTCGCGAGATCAGAAGCACACGCTTGTGGCACGTATACCGCGTGCGTATACCTCGTTTGCCGAGTATGTTTTGCGACCAATGTGATTACGTGCGTTGCGTGTGACATCGGGGGGATTGATGTTAGTTAATTGTCGCAAAGGACAAAAGGAAGAACAAACTAGTCTATAGATCATCATCATCATTTCTAACATATGGCATTAAATAAGTATGAGAACTAGCGTGTTCTGTTTTTTTAAATTAGAATATCGATTCTAATTCAATTAAAAGATGCCGTTCGACCTCAAAACGCATCTTCTAAAGAACATAAAATACATTATCAGTCACAGTAGTTTCTTTTTGTTTTTTGTTTTTTTCATACACATGGGGTATACTCGTTTGATTTCTACTACCACACATTTTGCGATATATAAATAATAATAATGTAAAATTACACAAGGTGTAATTCTTCAGAACGATTTTTACAACATCTCTTAGACGCGATAATCAAATGAATTTCCAATCACCGTAATGAATTTTGCAGAGTCACGCGGCAACGCGTGTCAGTTGACAAGCGGCACAAAACGTATTCACCGTAGGATTTCGAATGCATGCACGCACGAACACGTGCGGACATGCGTTGCGTAATCACGCGCGCGATAGTAACGATTTTTCGCGGCGATATTCAGACGAGGAAAACTGACCGTGAAAGCGACGATGTAATCGATGAATCGGTATCTCCTCCCGGTGTTTGCTATTACTAGAAAATAGGCATGGATTAACAAAACAGGTAATCGTATCCTCGCGTCAAACGGAATAGAACAAAACTCCTGTCAACATCAATGTCGAGTAGCAAAGCTACATTGACGTCACTTCGCTGAAAAATTCTTACACAAGAGAACCGCAATTAACATATTAATTCTGAGAGCAAGCGAAGTAACTTTCAAGATCGTACAACAGCCGCATACAAATGCAGCAAGATTATTTCTACATGAGCACTGAAAACTTTCTGCCTGCCAATAGATGTGTGCATGCGTAAAATACATTAATTATACATTAATTAGCGCGCAACATTGCTAATAATCTGTCTGCGATTTATGTTTATGTGACGTCAAGTGCACTTCTGGAATTTCACGAAGAGTGGAGCATCGATTTGCACGAATTGATTAATGGTTGAAAGAAACGGAGAGAGAGAGGGAGAGAATATGTGTGTGTGAGAAAGAGAGGAAGAGTCTTATGTAATTCTTTATATCATCAGAACTTTGACTTTGATGTTAATGTTGAAGTCTGCACGTGATCGATAGAGATTTTTTTTACTACGTACGAGGAAGACAAAGATTTATCAAGAAATGCGGCATCAAACTTCTATTTCGACACGTATCGCGTGTATGCAAGAATTTAAAAAAATTTACAAATTTTAAAAAAATTATGCAAAACATAAGAAATATCTCGACACAAGATATTTTTTATACGTGTGTGTTTTGTATGTGTGTGTTAAATCACAATTACTCTTTCTCTTTAAAACGAGGTCTACCACGGGAATCCACCTACAATGAAAATCCTGTTCTCAATGCCTAAGTGAAGGTATACTACACAAACATACAAACACGCGCGCGCGCGCGCGCGCACACACACACACATATCACTGGAGGGTTTCTATTATACTCCACTTTTCGTATACATAGACACGTCACATTTTTTAAATGGAGCCATCTGACAAAATTTTGTTTTAGTCATTGCAAAAGTGATATCAATCACTTGATCGATTTTCTATCGACAAATTTGGAAACTTGTAAATTTGTTCTAACACGCAAACAAGAGGGTTCAACCAAGCCGGTCGATAATACGTTGGCAGCCATCCGGTAGCAGCGACGGATCAGATTTCGTCGTCCCTGGCGTTTCGCACAGACAAATCCGCTTTTTGAAGAATTGTGAAGATGCAGTCACCTTTTTTCTTCTTTCTTGAATACAAATTTTGAATTGCGAACGACGTGAATGAGTTAAACAATTGACTGATAATTTGAAAGTATGCAAATGGCGCGAAACTCATATTTCACAAGACAAAACGGACGACTTACTTGAAGCTCCAAACAGCGTTTCGAGGTAAAGCGAAAGAGTGCCATTGTGTCCTGAGTGCGTTATCCTGTGCGGCAAGAATCCTGTCCTTCGAACTGAACGACTCGGCTCAACCGACTGAGTAATCGACCGACCATGCGACGCTGCGACGCTCCAACTCGACTAACTGCGGTCGCGCCACTTTCACTTCGATATCATTGTGCGCGCATGCGCCAAATGCGCGCGCACATTCAGGATCCGCAGTGACGTATCATGCTGTGTAAGCACCCCGCGTCGAAACTTTCCTTCCATATGTACATATTTTTGCAACACGCACACAGTTTAAAATAGTTTTTATTGCAATATATATATATATATAAAATATAACATATATATGATATTGTAATAATAATACATCGGTAAAACTTAAGTGTCCTTGGATTTCATTTTGAGGAATTCTATATGTTTGCATACGTCCGCCACTTGTGATAATCTAAAATACACACAAGTGTAACGCATTTACGACATATTATTGTTTTCTTTTTAAAACTGGAATGCAAAGTATGAGTATTTTACCTGTTCAGCGCAAGCAGATGAAAACCACATGTTGTGTTGCTTTTGATAACATTTGTAATGAATTGCACTGTTAAATCAGTTGCATATTTTCTCACTGCTTCGTCATCATTCTTTATTTGTGCCACATTAGCTTTTATTTCGATCGGAACGTCGAGCTTACAAATGTACGTCATTTTTTCTAAACACTCGTAATTCGGTGGCGTGAAAATTCCAGGAATGATTGGAATTTGAATTCCAATTTTCCGGCAATCTTTCACGAAGTCCACAAAAACTTGAGATTCGAAACATATTTGCGTGATAATAAAATCTGCTCCCGCCTCTACCTATAGATTACAAACGTATTTTTCATAAAGTACGTTTAATTATTAAAATAATGCTATATAATTAATTATTTATGTTTACTTTTAGTTTTAGATAGTACAAATCGCGTTCCTTTGAAGGCGAGTTTGGATGCATTTGTGGATATCCCGCAACAAATATGCAAAACGTATTGCCAAACTGCTCTCTGATGAATGCAACTAAATCTGCAGCGTACTTGAAGTCACCGTCTTCGGATAATGAATCTGCAAAATTTGACCGAAGACAAGCAGAGTCAGATTCTTCAAATAAATTTTCAAATCTAGAATGTTTTTGATAATAATATATTTAACAAGAACTGCATCAATTAACGATGTTAATTACCTCCCTGCAGTGCAAATATATTAATTATACCAAGATCGAGGGCTTTCTTTAAGATTTGAATAATTTGATTGCGTTTGAAGCCCTTAGCAGTTAGATGTAAAAGCGTATTTGATGGTAAGTTTTTTGCCAGATTCAAAGGCAAATAGTCATTGTTCGAAACTGCTTTGTTATGCCACGTTAATGAGTAAAAAAGTGGTGAATATTTATCCATGTCTGTGAGTAGCCTACACACGTTGGCAAATTTAATACACAAATTTAATTTTCTTATGTATTGTTTTTATATTCTGATATTTTATAAATTATAGATTAATTTCTTAATGAAAAAAAAAAGAATTACTCTACTCAAAGTATATTATATTATTTAAGATTTATATGTTGTGTATGTGTGTATGTACAGACCTTTGATAAAATGTAGCGGGCTTCCTCTCGGAAACAATCTCAAAACTACAGAATATTTCATTTTTGTTGAATTTATTGCTTAATAATTGTCGCAAGTCTACCATCTTACGAGAAAAATAATTTTCAATATGAGTACTGAGTGTAAAACACTCGTCGTCACCATCATTTCTGTCCCTCTTCTTGCGTGGGTTTTCTTCCAAAACAGAATTTCTCATAGGTTAGAGTTAGAATTAGAAATGAACACAAAAATACGCACTTACACATGCACATTTCCATAAGAGAGAAATCTCTGTCTTTGTTCTTTAGTTCTTGTAACGAATATATAAGTTATCATGTTTGTGACGTACTCACATATCTTATCTCAATTTAGAATTATTTCCTTACAGGACACTTTGTATTAGTTATCATACGTACACTTGTCGATATAAAATGTAAAATATGTTAATAAAATATGCGTGTATTTCTCTTCTTGAAAATTTTATTTTTGGTAATTATAATTACTAATAAGAAACTGGCAGCACATTGTGTTGAAGCATTACTTTCTATAAATTTCTTCAAAAAAATAAAAGAATTATTTTATTAATATTACTATATAAATCATAAAATGTGCTTTTTCAAGTATAAATTCCTACAAACTTCCGTAATAGGAATGTCCGATACAGCTGGTATTCCACCTGGAATGGTCTCACTTCTCTCTTGAGCATATTTATCAGTAATGGTTCGAATATTATCAGGCTCTGGTGTTATCAGCATGTTGACAGCTGGATAAATGAGAAATGCAAATGTGGCTAAAGCTGTCAACGCCCATATAGGAATTGCTACTGCCCAATATTTCGAAGGCCAGTATGTCAGGCCCAAGTAATTGTGCAGCACCTCATCAGGCACTATTGCCCATATCATGTACAATAAGAAAAGCATATTGGAACCTATATACATGGTGTACCCATACACAGCTCTAGGACCATATGGTGCAGGAGTGTGTTCCATAATGAATATATTACATATATTTTAGAACATCAGCAAAATGCAATTAATAAAGTCAATATTATCAGTTTAATAATGGCTGTATGTTGGCTCAGGTGGACCAAATTTCTCCATAGTTTCTGTGACTAATAGTAAACTATCAAAAAAGGATGTGAGTCCTACGCGTACTTTTCGTGTCTCCTTTCCACTAAAGGAACTGCAAAAAAACAAAAACAAAAACAATACCAGTAAAGTAACATAAGAAAATGTTAAATAGAAAATATGTTGAGTGCTTACACTTCCAGGAGATTCTTGTTCAAAGTAAGTTTCTTATTGACTCCACTTCTTGAAGGCTCCTTGTCAACTCGAAGTACTTGATATGCAACTTCTGCTTCTCTGGAGCTTGGAAAAGGTATAGACAGATTTCTGTATACAATATATTAAGGTTTATAACTATCAAACATCTAATATATAGTTATAGTACAAGTATGTGTACATGTCGTTGAATAAAATATTTCTAAACAAAAGGATACACTTTAATATCACTCATGGCATTAGTCTATGATGATACTGGTTGTTTCACTTCATGGGATGAATGATATCCTATATCATATAACGAATGCAATCACTCATTGCTGTTCTGCACAAAGAAAACTAAAGAAAGTCTATCTTGATTATGACAACCTCAAATTACAATCGATTTGACTTATATAACATTCTATGTAGTTAATATCACATTTTTCTAATTCTATGTAATAGTAATGTGCTTATCTAAAATCACGTAACAATTAACGTAATTAACACGTCTATAATAAATTATTGAATTATCGAATAAGATGTGTGCAACACAAAAATCGGAGCAAGACTGACAAGTTCCAAGTTCCGAGTGCTGACACGTCGTAACATTTATTCTGTAGCGTAGTAAACATTCCACGTTTCGCGGGACACATTATAATTCAAAAACAACTAAGATCGAAGAAAATACAATTGCATTTATCGTGATCACGAAACTTACTACAATTAAGTGAGTGATATTCAGTTTTATGTGCGGCTTACACAAATACCTCTCGAAAATTTATCAATTTTACTTTGTTTTTTCAGGGGTTATGATTCACAGCTGCATACTTTGAACGTATTTTATCTTTTCTTTGTCTAAATCGAACTTGCCATTCAGTAGATAAATGATCGGTAAAAGAACGACTAGGAAGATCAGTGAGAATAAAAAAATAAACAGTGTTATGCAGCAAAGTGTAGACACGTTATTTTGACAGTATTGCACATATAGTTATGAATAATTTATCAACGGACTGTAGATAAACATTTCCATGTGCGTACATATGTTAGTATTCTTAGCGAATTAACATGTATGTATACATATTTTGCTCCATGACAGAGATCTTTTAAATTTCTCCTTGTGTATTGTTTGCCAAATATGTAAGCACAGAGTATTTTTTAAATCTGTGCATGTAAAATACACATTTATGTATACACATTAAAACCAAAGATTAAAATAACGGAGCAGTACTTTATTATGGTAATGATCTGAGAGATTTAACACAATTAGAGAAATTAAACACATAGTAAAATATATGTGTGTGTGATATATTATTGAATATTGTAAAAGTTGTTAAAAAAAGTATTATATAAATATGAATGGGCCAACAAGAGATTTGCCATGGGGCATACAAGTCTTCCAGTATATATATAATAGTTGCTATGAACGTTACCCTATTAACCAAAAGAGATGGCATCAAGGAGGAATACTGGTGCTTACTTATCTAGCATACACTTGTTACCATTTGACTCGAAAACCAATATCTGTAGTGAAAAATGTCTTGGAAGGCAACTGGGCTCCATTTGGTAAGAACAACGAATCTTACTGGATATAAAAAAAAATATTTTTTGATACTCACTTCACAATTTATATTCTGAAGTTATCCTTGTTGCTTTCATTTGTATCAAAATGCTAAAAAAAACTAAAAATATATGTTCTACAGATACAGCAGATGCAAAAGCATTGCTTGGTACACTGGATTCAGCATTTCTGTTTGCATATGCAGGAGCTATGTTTTTTAGGTGAGTGCTTTCAAATAATCTCATTATTTTCTATAGTGCTGGAAACATTTTAGCAGTAAAATTCTGTTTGTCTGTACAGTGGTTTTATAGCCGAAAGAGTAAATTTGCGATACTTCCTTTCGTTTGGTATGCTTACATCAGGTATATCATGCTACCTATTTGGAATTGCTAGGACATATAATATTCATAGTTTGTGGTACTTCGTCCTTATACAGGTGATACTTCGTCCTTATATCGCTATGTTATTAGAGTCATCTAAGTGTGTTCTTTTATATCTTCTTTTTGTATCATACAGGCAATGGGAGGAATATTTCAAACTTCCGGATGGCCGGGTGTAGTAACAGTTATGGGAAATTGGTTCGGAAAAAGCAAACGTGGCTTAATCTTTGGAATCTGGAACTCTCACACATCATTAGGAAATATATTAGGCAGTTTGATCGCAACCGCGTATTTAGAATCCGATTGGAGTCTAAGCTTTATGGTGCCTGGAGCGATAATGGGTCTGGTGGGATTCATCATCTTCCTGTTTCTAATACCGAATCCTGTCGACATAGGATACAGCTCGTTTGCTTCTCACGGATATCGAAAGATCGATGCGACTAACAGTTCAGACGATGACGTGGTCGACGAAGGTGACAATTCTCATAGTATCGGCGAAGATGTAAGTTATTCGTTAGGTGTTACTAATAGTATTTATTCTTGTTCACACGTTGCCTTTTGAGATATCACTATGTAAATGATATGATGTAAGTGAACATAGAATTGTGAAATAACACCTCATTAACACAAATAATAGCATGTTCATGTAATTAAAAGCATGTGTCTCTTATTTTTGAATTTTTCTAGAAAGTACACCTACTATCTTTTTTTCTAGTTTTCCTAGGTCTGTATGCACATGTAGCAATACAAGTATCAGGATAATTGTTTATTTTTAGTAGAGTGATAGTTTACACTGCCATGATAAATAACTATTTGCTGTACTCCTTAGCGTGTCATCTATCGGTGTGTATACCGTGACCAACTTGCTTCCGAAGTAAGTGCATGCCAGTCTTACATATAATTTAAAACTGTGTAACTCTTTACAAACACTTTAACACCCAGATAGCACACTGAGCAAAATTGTAGCAAGTTGTTGGCAACTTGCTACAAATATTGCTCAGTGTGCTATCTGGGCATGAATATTTCGAGACCAACAAATCGTTGTAATATATAGACACAATGCATGTATTATGTAGCTGCATATAACGTATTTGCAATTCCAAAAGTATATTCACAATTAAAGAAAATAAAATGTATATTTTTTATTTGTACATATAAAACATATTAATTTACTTATTTGTTCTGCGTGAAAGGATCTGAACAGTGGGCGATCCGAGACTAGTCCGATGTTAGCGGGACATCACAGCAATTCAACTTCATCTCGCAACAGCGCAATCGGATTTATGGGAGCCATAAAGATACCGGGTGTCATCGAATATTCTTTATCATTGTTCTTCGCAAAACTTGTTAGCTATACATTCCTCTTCTGGCTACCTAAATACATCGACGCTTCAAGTTAATATCGATTATTAAAAAATATTTTTTCTCTTCGGTATAACATAGATAATTTCTTTTAATATGTACGCATTTTCTTACAGCTACATATGGTGCAACTACGAGCGCACTTTTGTCAGTATTATTCGATGTTGGCGGTATAGTAGGAGCTATAGCGGCTGGAGTTATCTCCGATTATAGTGGTATGAGCGCCTTGACGTGCGTCGCGATGTTTGGACTTGCATTTCCCACAGTAAGTACAAAATTTAATACAAAAAAGTTTAAACAAAAAAATAAAAATATAAACTGTGGCTTTTACTAATTATATGTTGTGTTCCACAGTTATTTGTATACGATTATATAGGCAACGTCGATCTGAGTTTGAACATAGTATTATTACTAATAGCAGGAGTATTGGTAAACGGACCTTACGCATTGATAACAACTGCTGTGTCTGCCGAATTAGGAACTCATTCTAGCTTGGGAGATGATTCCAAAGCTTTAGCCACAGTGACTGCTATCATCGACGGTACTGGTAGTATCGGTGCTGCAATTGGCCCGTTGCTTGCGGGTATAGTATCTCGATGGAGTGGATGGCACAGTGTGTTTTACATGCTTATGTCCGCAGATTTACTAGCTTTATTGGTGAGGCACCTTTTGTTCTTTTGTTGACAAGATGAACTTTTATTGATGATGTTAATGTTATGTTTTACTGTTTCAGTTTTTGTCTCGATTACTTTATAAAGATGTAAGATCATTTATACAGAGACGAAGAGTTCTTCATATTTAGACTCTAAATAAGTTGCTCTGCAGCTAATATATAAAATCATATATAATTTTTTTATGTAATTATATATCTGTAAATACATATAATGGACTTTGTGTAGTAAAGCTGAGAGAGAATGCGGAATATATTAATTTTTTAATCTACAAAAATAAATATTTTTGACAGTATTTTATCTGCTCTTATTTGTTCTGAATATAGAGTATGCAAGTCTATGTGTGAGAGACATGATTCACACTTAAAACTCCAACATAGGAATTTATACAAACAATAGTTATACATACATAATAATTTACATAGATGCCATATGTGTCAGAAATATAATTGTTTAAAATTTATGCTAGATACAAAATATTTTGAAAAGCAGAAACACCTAGAATATACTCTTATATAAGTCTTAAATATATAAAACTTTTGTAATAAAATTATGTAGCAACAAGAACAAAAAAAAAAACTATTAATATTGAAATCATCAAGGAATACCACTGGGAATGATATAGCTGATGTAATCGGCAATTTCACCCCATGCAGCTCTCTGAGTTTGAAAAGTAATTATCCAAGCCAACAAGATAGCTGACCAAAAAACTGCTCCTATACCAGAAAGAATTACATCTGGAAGAAGCATAGGATAGCATAAGATATGCATCTCTACAAGAGAAAAATCTCAAAAACACATACCAAGAAGCATATGTATCTGAAAATTACTTGTCACACCTACATTTTTTTATTTGCTTCTGTTCCTCATAAGGTGATGCAACAAATGCCTCTTTTGAGAACCAAATTGCATTCACAGCCCATAAAAATGGCAATAGAGCAAATCCAGCTATGAAACAAGAAGTTGAAACGTGTAAACACAAACAGATCTTTAATATTATGCTAGTTTAACTGTTTAAAACAATAATATACATTCAAATATAAAACAAAATAAAACCATGCTTTTAGCAATTGTTGTACGTACCGCGAAAATACCATTTGCAGAGGTACAATTTCTTCTCGTTTGGTATTTTTGACAGATCCATTGTTGCGGTGTGACAAGTGCTTCCTAACCTCTACAACACAGCCGCGCTTCTTATTTTACTTCATTGTAGCTTTCGCAAAAAACAAATACGAGTTTTAACGTTGAGGTTTTTTGAATCATCAGTGAGAAGTACGAAACACGTAGAAGAAGCAGGAACGAGCAGCAGTGAATTCGACAAACAACACAAAAAACACGAAAAGAAACACTCCGCTCCCCAAGATGGCGTTGAAAGGTCGCCGGATGGCGCCGCTCGTCGGTCGTCACGTAACACTAGACATCACGTGGTCTGGGTCACGTGAACGCGGACGCCCCGAATCCCCGCTAAATCCCGTGTCCGCCGCCAGTCGCCAAGCCAGCCATTTTGATTCGTAACATGGCGTCGCCGCCGGAGATTAATATGGCGTCCTCAGACATAATAACCGAAGTAGAGATACAACCGGATATCCAGGAAGTGGAGATAGAAACAATACCAGTGGAGATACCGTGCGAAACTGTGGAGACAACGATCGAGAGCGAAGACGGGCAGCCGATGATAGCGCTGCAGCCATTACCGGAGCCTGGTCGCGAGGAAATCATTCTACAGACACAAGAAGAGATCGTTGGCGCGGATCCACTCAACGTGTACGATCAGATCCCGGTGCCCGAGAACGACATTTATGTTGAATCGAGTCCCGGACCATCGCGCAAAGCCACTAAGAAGGCACGAAAGAGCGGTGGCACGCGTTTCCGAGCGTCGGATCACGCAATGTTCAGCGAGATGTCTACCGAAACCAAGGCTAGAAAGTGGGAGCAGAAGCAGGTGCAAATCAAGACTCTCGAGGGCGAGTTCTCGGTAACGATGTGGGCATCTGGCACGGACGACGGTGAGTATCCCCGTACGCAAACGTACTCATGGTACCCATCTCTGCGTCCTTTTGCCTCTACATCGCCAGCTGTCTCTCTATTATATCCCGTTCTTCTCCCGCGATCGCGTTCCGCGTATCCACGGGCGGGTACGCACTTCCGGTGCGAGCAACACAGATCGATACTGCGTCGCGTTGTTCGCGCGTGCGATCGTTCCGCGGAAAATAATCGAGCAATGAGAATTGTCCTGCCGCGTGCCGCCCGGCTTGACAGTCCGTGTTGTTTGTTTTGATCGTGAGAACGCCATTACGCTTGCCACGGGGGCAGCCATATTTTGAAAATGGCCTCTTTTACGCGGCGAATTGCCCGCCTGTCCACACTTTGGTAATGGCGGTACTCGCGATGGACAAGCGAGCAAGCGAGCGAGCATCGCCACCGCCACCGGACGTTCATTCAAGCAGCGCCACACGTTCTCTCTTCTGTTGTGTCCGAAGAGAGAGAATGCGTGGTGTGGCATTGCTCCTTTTAAATTTCTTCTTCAATTTAAATGGACGAAAAAGGAGCTGCATATCACGCGAGAAATAGAACCGAGAATTTTTTTTCAACAGCTGCGCGGACAAAAAAAAAAATTCCATCTAGACATATAAAATTCACCAGAGCAGTACTTTTATTTCTATGTATGTACGAGGGATTCTTTTGTAAGCTCCTTTATATACCGGGTGTGTTTTTACATGAGACATTCCGATAATACGACGTCAATAAAATTCATCAAATTAATATTTAATTGTTCTCTGCTCTCTTTCTGATTTTCATATGAAGATGAAGCCGAGATTTTTATTTTTGTTTTAGTTTGACGTAAGATAGACAAAAATGGAATGTTCCGATTAAAGACGCAAAATATATAACGTAATCCTGTTTCGATATCCTGTTTCATCCTATTCCATCCTTCATCCCAGTTGTAAAATACACTTAAAATCATAATGCTAGATAAAAATTATATTCAAATATTTTATAATCTAAAGTTTAATAGATTTGACGTCAGAGTTCGTAAAAAAGCAGTGCTAACAAAATATATTGGTAAATATACAAAAACAACTTACGTAAAGTGTATATGAATTGTATGTTTGTGTCTTTTGTCAATACGGATTTTACTGCAATTTGAATTTTATTGCAAATTTTGTTGCTAATAATTCTACTCTATAGTTATATGAAAGTAAATTATTGTAAAATAAGAACACTGATGTGAGAAACACGTGTCATTAATTATTGTGTCACACAAACAATTCATCACACAAAATAAAAAACCAAAGAAAAAAATTATTATAGCTCTTGTTTTGGATTGCTCTCCCTTTGTGTTGTTAAAGGTAGCGTCCTATTAGCGCCTGACCTGGATGTGGATGTTCCAGATGAAGGCTCGAATCCAGAGCCAGATCCGGACTACACGGAGTACATGACAGGCAAGAGCAACGCTAAGTTCAATTCTAGTAGTTCGGTGTCGGATGGTATGCCGGGCTTGGATCTCTCAGATCCTAAACAGCTAGCCGAATTTGCGCGACCTGGTCACAAGGTCAAGGTCCGCAGGCCACCTGTTGTGGAAGGTGTGGAACGTACAATCGCATGTCCGCACAAAGGATGCACAAAGATGTTTCGGGACAACAGCGCAATGCGTAAACATCTGCACACGCACGGACCGCGTGTGCACGTGTGCGCGGAATGCGGCAAGGCCTTTGTCGAAAGCTCGAAACTCAAGAGGCATCAGTTGGTGCATACGGGCGAGAAACCATTTCAATGTACATTCGAGGGATGTGGCAAGAGGTTTAGCCTCGACTTTAATTTACGAACCCACGTGAGAATTCACACGGGCGATCGGCCATATGTCTGTCCATTCGACGGATGCAGCAAGAAGTTCGCGCAATCTACCAATCTTAAGTCGCACATTTTGACCCACGCGAAGGCCAAGTAAGTTTTATTCCCGAGTTTGAGACAATGATTGAAGTATGCTAAAAACTATTGTAACGAAATAATCTCTTTTTCTTACCTCGTTTTATTTTATAATTTCAGATCGCGAAACGCAATTGGAAGACAAGTACAACAAATCCAACTTCAACAACCTCAATACGTACAAGTTGAAGTTGCAGATGTGGACAATCAACAATTCATTGTCTATGCCGATTAGCCCCCCTAAATCATTGATCTCGCGTATCTCTCACTACTGAATACTATTACTGAAATATCGTAATCATTAATTATTAATCTGGACTACAGATTACTCTACAGTGTAAATATTTTTACGTGTACAAGAGATGTTATTGCAGGTGACACAAGCGGTTAATAACTGTCTTAAGTGAATTAAATCAAGAATTGATTAATCGAATACCTCTGTGCTTAGATAAGAATTATTTACAAAATATCTGGAGCACTAATCTATTATCGCAAAGTGAGAGGGGAAAATAAAATTAAGTTACATTTTAAGAAAAAAAAGAGCAACGTATCTTTTACGGTATATATATATTATACGCAAGGTGAAACTATATCGCGTACTGCTCAATCTCTTGTTTTTGTAAAGAAATGAGTTCACGCGCGCCGCAACACACATTCTTTCACGATTGTGTGTACATAAAAATATATATATATATATACACACACATATATATATATATATATATACATAAATAAATATAAGAAATAATATTAAAATATTGTATACAGTATATATTTTGGAAAAATTCAAATGAGAATAAACACGTCGAAGATGCATCTTTATCCGTCGGATTTAATATGTACCATCAGTAATATTCACAATATTTATATTGCATAATGCTGAAGAACTTGATAGTTTTGAATGATGATTTAATGAAGAAAAAGAGAATATTACATATGTGATATATATGTACTACCACAGAGTCCATAAACGCAATCAGATGCATGACGCAATTATACGCACACACACGAGGTAACACGTATACACTTATCTGTAAAATTTTACATAATTTCCAAATTAAATGATTTGATGAAAGACACAGAGGAAAGCGAGAAAGAAGTAGATACAATTTTCAATAAAGAAAAACTTTTATTTTATGGCTCTATATATGATATATTTGTAGGTGTATTTGTCTATTAATAAGAGTCTTGTGTACAATCTAGTGTCTTTTTATACAAAGAGAAAATGAAATTTTTAAAATTATTTAACGTATACATATATATATATAATAGTTTGATAATTCTATTTCACCAATAAACTTTTATTTCCATCAACTGCTTTTTGCATTTGGTATCATATGTTATTATTTTGTTCTTTGTTAGTTTTCTTCATAATATAGACAGTTTGTGAGATTTAAACTGAAGCTGGAGAATCTTGTGCGAATTATAAGTTTTTTATTACATTCACGAATATATATCGCTGTGTTCTCACGGTATTTATATGTGAATACTTTATATATGAATATAATAGGAATATAGTAAGATCAAGAAAATAAAATCCCCCCAAATAAGTGTTGAAGACTTGAGCTGGAAGTGTCAATATCTTTGATGAGTCAATATCAATCTTTCAACATTTGAAACGCTGATCCATTTGACTCCGAGGTAGACTATTTTATGTCTCAGTTAAATTATGACCTCAAAATGTGTTCGAACTGAATATGTACAGAGATCTCGATATTTTCAATATCTACCGGACCGACCATCTCTACTCTTATCGTCTCTCTTTCGGCGATCCTTTGACCTCGATCGTCTGTCGCGCGATCTGGATCTACGCTTGCGATCTCGGCCGCGTGATCTTGAACGCGATCTGGAACGTCCTCTGCTGCTCTTCTTGCGACTGTACAGATAGCGACGCAGTTCACGCGAAATAGGCTTCAGATGCATAAAGTTGCAAAACCCAGATCTCGTGCATTCTCTGAAGAAAAAAGTAATATAAAAACGCCCATTTTTATATCTGTATTGCAAGTTTCATAGATAAATAATTTATTTTATTACCCCATTTCGTATTGACGACAACAAGCTTCACGGAAATCTGTTACAGGTGAAAGTTCAGCATAAACAGGTCTACCGCCAAACCAACGGTTATTTAACTCATTTACAGCTCTCTCTGCATCTTCTTCTCTTCGAAATTTGATGTAAACATTGCCCACTAAATGATCACCCAGATTATCACACACATTCATCTCTTCAATCTCTCCGTACTTGTCTTCACACTCGACAAATACATCCTCGAAAAAATTGTCATAGTGTTCTTGCATTTCTTCATCAGATACATTTGCGACCACTAAAAACAAATGATTACACATATATATATATTTACAAAATTGTAATAAAACATTTCTAAATGTCTCTCTTGCATATAAACTAATAATTATAACCCTTAAATTATTCTTAAAATATTATCAACTTACAATGAGAACCATCTGCACTCTTTGCTGAATTCTGAGGGTTTACATATAAATTTTGAAGCAGGCATGTCTAGAAAAAAAAAATATATATATATATGTACATATAAGTTATGTAAAAACTAAAATGTTAAATAATTTTATATATGAGAAGATGAGAAGATTATATATAAAGATGTCTGATGACATGAGTTTCCCTCTTTTTAAATAACAAAAAGCTAAATACACTTAATTAATCCGCCATTATAATGGAAACTAGAGTTAGAGGATTATATCAATTATTTGATTTTATTTACCTGGCTGAATGTAGGTTTGTTATGAATTCGCGAACAGCGATCGCCGTGGCGACAAGCTCCGATTTTGAAATAAAAGGAACAATTTACTCTACAAAAAATGAAAATATATATGTTAATTCACTCACACATTTTTGCTTCTTATAGGGTTAAGTTTAATCTTGTAATTTAGCTTTCTCTTACTTGTCTTTCTCAGTTCCAAAGATAGACGCTAAATATTCTGCCATAATTTACGTCGTCTCACTTTTCAAAGATGTTAATTATTTCAATAGTTTTGTGGTTTTTTATGTCACAATTTATATGAAAACTCACTGCCCATGAAACACGTCGTTGTCAAAATGGCAGAAGTGTACATACTCCAGTAACTCCAGTGTATACTCCATGCTGCTCCATACATACGATTGATTTGCAACACCCTCTACATCCACACAAGAAAATTAGCCGTCCATTACAAATAATGAGTTTATTTATTATAAACAGACTTTTGTGCATATTACAAATTTGTTCCTATCATAGTATAAAACAGAATTTTTCATACGCAATGCAGATCTTTTTCTTTTATCTGAACTAACAAAGATAAAGGGAAAGAGAGCAAGAGAAAAGCAGCTCGTTTAACGAAATGTCAATAAGCGATAAGAGGAAGTTGAATTTTTCACAAATATAATTAAATGAAAGTATATGTAGTATGTTACGATTTGACTAGTGCAAACTGGCTAAGATAGAAAAAAAGCTTTCGCATCAGCAATTGTCTTTTTGTTCTTTATACACACATATCTCTCCCTCTCTTTCTCACTCGCAGTTTACATCTACAATAGTTATATTGTTCACACAGCATTACGAGTTATTTTAGCATTAATATTTGACACGTCCAAATAAATGCAAGATACTTCATATGTAATTAAAAAACCAGTTCGAACACAACTAATCATAGAACAAAATAGATTAGATCCCGTTTTATTTAACTTTAAAATTGATAGCAAATAATTTCTTTCTGTTATTTTAGTTTGTTTAGTTCTTTTCAGTTTCTGTCGACAAACTTCGCGAACACAAGCGAAGAAATTCTCATTTCAATATCAAACAACACATTTCTAAAATTTACCTCTAATTAACACTTTCAACACTACCCGCAACTTTCAATATTTTTGCTTTGTCTTATTTATACACTTTGTATAACTTTTATCTTTCTTGTATTTAACGTATCTTGTAAATATATAGACATATGCTCTTTTGAAGATATTAGAACTATTATATATTTACTACTAGACAACATTAACTATAATGGACAATTTTATCACATCAATTTCTATTCTTAAAAGATTCCTTTATTCGAAAGAAATGTTTCTGTTCTTCACAGCGCTTGTCCATCTTTTCCTTTCCGTGTCGATCTCATACATTAAAGGAATCAACTGTCGAGCTCTTCAGAGAACGAGATTTATAATCTCATTTCATTGTGTAAAAAATATATATTTGCACAGAAACGTCGAATTATATGCATGTGATACAATGAAAGAAAATGTAAGTTGAAATAGTGGGATTGATGGTATCACCGATATGTACGCTGAATAGAAACGACACGTGAAAGAAACGGATTTTCCGTTTTCACGCGCGGTATGATTTGCTTCTCTGTCGGTGTACATCTCAGCCGCAGGCAACACAAACAAAATATCTGAGAGAAATCATTACGTTTGTGAGTTTGTTTGTACTTTCAAGCAAAACTCTGTATTTGAGAAGAACGAATCTTGTGTTGTGGCTTTTTATAATAGATGATTGACGATTTTTGACGTTGCACCCTAAAAATCAAACAAAAGATAAATAATGCGACGTATATTTTAAAGACTGTTAGAATAATCTTTAACAAAATTCTTGAACAATAAAATAACGTGATAATAATTGTACCTCAAAAAATGACGATGCCACTTTAACGTCTCTTGTTCCCATGACGACGAGGATACGTACGATTTTTCCTGTAAAAAAGAGTTGTTCTCCACATTCCAACAATTTGTTTAACAACTAGAAAAGTAAGACGATAAAAACCTGATTTTGCTCGGCGACGGAACCGGAGTGTGTTCCGCTATAACAGGCAGCTCTGACCTGAATTTAGCAGTCGGACGTAAGACACGTGCAGTAGATTTTGAAACTCTCCAGATTAAGTTCTGTTTATACGGCGTTTGTTCTTGGGCGTTATACTTGCTCAGAATGACGTCCACTGCTCCACGTGTAAAGTAAAAACTTTGTTTTGATATCTAAAACACAAAAAAAAATCATTACAGTGTAGATAAATATAAAAAAAAAGATACAATTTTTATATAATAAAAAAGAATTGCATGCAGGCGTTTACATTGCATTCATTTTGGAGCCATTTGGCGAACAATGCAAATTTATCTCTCAAGACTTGATGAGGCGAAACGCTGGCAGTATCGCGTGTAGATGGACCGTTGGTAAGCACAGAGGCATTTCCGTTTGCATTTGCGTTTAATCGGTTAACAGCAGTGTCCAGATAAGTGCAGAGTAATACTAAAGCTACCACTGATGGTCTCAAACTCGCGCAACTACCGTCACAAGCTATCATTTCCAACATGAGAATCAGCTCGGATATCTGAAACAAAACAGACAACATAAGAAAGAAACAATTTGATCATATACAAATTATATGCAGATTTTACAAGTAAATTATTATACATAAAAGAATGTTATACCTTTATTTTACTGGTGCTTTTCCGTGATTAAAATACAAAAGATTTTAATGTGCGTTTTGTAACTACGAGAGATGATTTACCTTGACAACACTCGCGTACACATCGCCGAGATGAAATTGTGCTGCCACTGCGTGAAACATATTATTGAACAGTTGTAAAAAAGTCAGCGTGGTAATGGGTTGAGTGCCCGGCACCCATTCCAATTTATTTCTTATCACTTGCGACATGCGTCTTAGATCGTCCGTGGTGCATCCACATTGTGAAATCGAAACTAATCGGTCGATGAATTTATGATCTCCGTCTACGACGGGTGATAGTTGGACGGCAGCTATATAAAATGCAGACACGCTGATACAGTCCATGTGTTTTTGTCTCGCTTTCATCTTCGTAAGAAAGCGATCCATCAGATTGATGGCTACGAAGAATACATCCGATGATAAATCAAACACTACTTTCAAGCATCTTAATACATGAGCCGATCTGTCTCGGGCGTCAACAGTTATTTCATCATCCTGTAACGTACAGACACGTTTCTAGATAATTGAATGTTATAAATTTTTTAAGGCAAAATCAAATATCTAAAATAAACATTTAGTTCAACAATATTACTTATAATTTATTGTGTTATAATCTGTTCATGTTGCACAAAAGTATATACTTGTGTCGTGATGGGTAATTGACAGAGATTTGGCTGAAATTTAATCTCCTGGACCAAGTTTAGAACTAAGTCCTCTTTCAGTTTTTCGAACAAATGAATTGTATTTGGTATAGATGAGTCTGATGTGTTCATTGCTGCGGTGTGTGAAATTACAGCAGCTAACTACAACAACAATCCGACTACGACACGCGACAGTCAGAAATGGTGTGTGTAGTGTGGCTGATGAGAAAAATCACACACGACAACAAGAATAATGGAACCGCTTTGCCTTATATCTGTAAACAAAATATAAATACAACATATATAAATGATTGTTTTTATATTTTCTATATAAAATTTTATATTTCTCAATATTTTTTCGTATTACTTTGCATCTTTCTCTATTGAAATTACTTTTTATAACGTAATAAAATCCCTTTATACTAAAAAAATATATATATATATATTTTTGCTGCATCATATTCATGTGTACACACATACACACACGGCGACTTAATATTACAGAATGTTGTTCACGCCCACATCACTGAAATAGCCGCGCGTCATGCGTGAACGGACCCTGTGATTATGCAAACTCGACGGCGTCTTTTTCTCTCTCAACATGTTTGGCGATATAAACAAAACTGTTACGTGCTTCTTCGCGCGTGCAATTAAAATTAAAGAAGAGTGTTCGTTTCAAGTATCCGTTTATCCTTACAAGGCATATTTTCAGATTTTTTTCCTCTCAATCAGCTTTGAAGGCGATACGAGAGGAGAAATGGATAATTAATAACTATATAGATATTGCCTTATAAAGCAATAAAAAGAAAAAAAAAAGAAAGAGAATTAACAAAGAAAATCGACATCACCGCCGCAATTAAAATATATTTATATGCAAAAATATACATTATATAGAGAAACAATGTATTTAAGAATTTTCTGCGCAGCTCCAAGAGATTAACAGCTGATGAGGATGCGTGATATTGTAAAACAATACGTAAAGAGATAAGTTCAATCAACGTAAACATATTTGCTCTTAAACTTTGCCATCACTATGTGTATGTTTGTGCGTATAAAATCACTCCCAAATTAAGCAATGTCAATCGTTAATCTTTCACGATTTGACGTCATGACAAAGATAAACTCCTCTGAAAGAAAGCGCTTTTTGAAAGAAGATACGGTACGTACATACATAGAGTGTATGTATGTATGCACGTAATATGTATGTGTCGCTAGTGAAAACGACGTATTCTTGTCACGTAGTGACTGTCAAGCACGAATTGACCAAAAAACATAAAATTCGCCATATAAACATTTGTAAGAAACAACAACAAAGCGAGATTAAAACAGAGATAGACACGCAAGAGCAGATTCGAAACCAATTAAAAATGTTTTTGTGTGTGTGTGTGTATGTGCACAAATTCTTGTTTACTTTCACAATAATCTATACAATGATTTGTGATGATAAAATCTTCAAATATAAAGTGGACAAAGCTGATGAGTATATTAACACTCATATTCTTTTTGAAAAAAGAAATTGTATCTTTTCACAAGCTCTATATATATTTATATCTTCTTATAAACATTCAGACAAGATTTTATATGCAATTGAATATTTGTATAACACCAAGTGTTTTTTTTTTCAGTAAACGGAGACATACACTATAAAACTATATTTATATGAAATATTCATCCACAAAAATACATTTAACGGATTATACCACCAGTTCGTGAACGCACAATTTGAATAGCCGTTAAATTTATAGAGTAGGACAAACAACAACAGAAAAATGATATCTGAAAGATTTTTGTTCCTAATAAGAGTAGAAACACGAGCAGTTAATACTTACGCGTTTTACATATTTAAAAAAAAAAAAAAAAAAAAAAAAAACACACAAGACGACCTGGCGTCGAGAACAAAGGAGTCAGTACAGTTGTCAGACATGGAGTGAAAACGGCTGATGCAACGTTAGAACTGTCAAACTCCGGATTCGCGAACGTTCTGTTTAATGTTTTCGCGTCAGATAAGGAGGCGACGACTTGCATATAAAATGTAGAATTTGTCAAATTTCTCACAAATGTCAATACTGTTATTTTTGTTTATTTTTGTTTTTCAAAGATGTCTCTTGTCTCTGTGTATGTGTATTTAAACGAACATTGACACTGGAAGATTGACGCTTAGTAAGATGTTCCATCAAAGTACATATTTGTATACAAGTACACATGCAATTTATAAGTATAAGTTTTTACGAGAAGAATTCGAACGGACAAGTCTTGCAGAGAAATGCGTAAATTAAATGTACAAAACTCACCTACGCCATATTTAACCTGAGAGCAAAACCGACCAACGTACTCGTCGGTGATTGTCAGTGCATAACATAGTATCACAATATATATACAGTAGCGCAACTCCCCGTCGGCACTTTTGATGTCAGTGAAGCCAGCAATAACGCGCACGCGTGAAGTTGGCTAGTTTAAGGCTTACCTACAGTTGCAGAAAGAATGCAGTGATTGGTTGATTTGCTTACTGTTCACGTCTTGGTTAAAAAATTGTTTATTTAAAATTTTATTATTGCATTGACGTGTAAAAAAAGTACCAGTCTATAAAGTTTATGGTTAAAACTACATATATGTAGTTAAAATATATTTCATCGACACAGAATGGTATATGGACTAGGACTAAGGGCTATAATACACAAAATGACGTAGTTGCAAGCGTAAAACTATATGGACCAATGAGCGTCTAGCATAAACTCGCCATATTGATTTACATAAAACTATGCTAGACGCTCATTGGCTGTAGTCTTATGCTATGCATATGCACTCTATGTCATTTTGTGTATTATAGCCTTAAGGCCTATAATACACAAAATGACATAGA
>QVNV01012948.1:0-75029 GCA_014825455.1 Pseudomyrmex pallidus
CACCGAGCGTGATTGGTGAAAAGCGAGTGGTGAGGGTTGCCATTTACCCTTACCACCCGCTTTTCACCTGTTTTTACCAATCAACGCTCAGTGTCAAAGCGCCGGTGTCTGCATAAGGATCCAGTCTAAATCTTTCACCATTTTGCGCCATCTCGTCAGTGTCACTGAACTATATAAAGGCCTATCTACATAAGACGCAGATGTAGGTCGTAGATCGCAGTTTTGCGGAAGTGACCAATCACATTGGTCAAATCAGTCAATCAGCAAACGTGATTGGTCAATTCCGCGAGACCAGTATCTGCGTCTTATGTTGATAGGCCTTAATATAGTTCAGTGCTTCCACTAGACTTGCGAAAGTGCTTCTGCGCCAATTGAGTTTTCAAATCTTCATGAAACGTATATACGCGTTTCCATGACGCGCCAATCGCAATAACCATCAGAGCTATCTATCGTCATCTTGCGTTACCACAAAAAATAAGAAGCATCAGATCTGCTGCTGGCGCCTTGCTTTGCCATTTGCCATTTTGACTGACGCCTTGTTCGGAGTTATCGTAAACAGTTTTGACTTCCGCTGACCACATTCGGAGCGGTTACAACGAGGACGCTATGTCAAAACGCAGGATCGAAGTCGTGGACCCTTACGTCAAACGAAAAGCGTGAGTACCTCGAGCATGTTTCCCTCCTTTTGTTTTGTTCTTCAAGCGTTGAACGGTAGTCTTCCTTTTTGCCATGTGCAACGTCGCGGAGCAACGGTGCAGTATTTAGCTACGCGATTTCGTGCACGTTCGCTCACGTTTGACTCCTCGACATCACACGTTCCTCGAATACGACGGTCTCGTCGAGATCAATTCCTCCTTTGTTCTTGTCAAGAAAGATTGATGTCCTATAACGGTGCTATGTTCTCAACTGAATCGTTTTGCAATTTGCAAACGAGTAAAAATTCTCTCTCTCTCTTTCTCTCTCTTTTTTTCTCTTGAATTATCGTATTGCTCACATTAGTCACTGCGTTTGCAGTGAAATGTGCATGTGTGCATATACAGAAGCGTTTTTGTTTATGTGTTGAAAACAAGTACTGTTACAATTATTGTGCAATGCTTTGCAGAGATGGATCAACATCTAACAGCGCAACTGCCGCAGGATCAACAGCGACCAAGAGTCAAGTACAATTCAATCCCTATACTTTGCTACCATACACACCAAGATATTATGAACTTTATAAGAAAAGGATAACTCTGCCAGTATTTGAATATCGTGCTGACTTCATGAGATTGTTGTCTCAGCATCAATGTATTGTTCTTGTTGGAGAAACTGGCTCTGGCAAAACCACTCAGATACCACAATGGTGTGTGGAATATTCAAGAGGTATTGGAAGCAAAGGAGTTGCTTGCACTCAGCCTCGCAGAGTTGCAGCAATGAGTGTGGCTCAACGAGTTTCAGAGGAAATGGATGTTGCCTTAGGTATGTTCTTACTCTATATCATATAATTGTTCAAAAACTCTTGCTTGCATAATAATTTTCTGTTTTATTCTATATTTATATTAATAGGTCAAGAAGTAGGATATAGCATTCGTTTTGAAGATTGTAGTTCACCAAGAACTGTATTGAAGTACATGACAGATGGTATGTTACTTCGTGAGGGTATGTCTGATCCCATGTTGGATGCGTATCAAGTGATATTGCTTGATGAAGCTCACGAAAGAACGTTAGCTACTGACTTGCTTATGGGTGTTTTGAAAGAAGTGATCAAACAGAGACCAGACTTGAAACTTGTGATTATGAGTGCTACTTTAGACGCCGGCAAGTTTCAGCAGTATTTTGACAATGCACCGCTTATGAATGTACCTGGTAGAACACATCCGGTCGAGATATTCTATACGCCAGAACCGGAAAGGGATTATCTGGAAGCTGCAATCAGAACTGTCATTCAAATTCAGATGTGTGAGGAAATTCCTGGAGATCTTTTGCTGTTTCTAACTGGCCAGGAGGAAATCGAGGAAGCATGCAAGAGAATTAAAAGAGAAATGGATAATTTGGGACCAGAAGTCGGTGAATTGAAGTGTATACCATTATATTCGACCCTGCCCCCGAATCTTCAACAGAGAATATTTGAACCTGCTCCATGCACCAAGCCCAACGGTGCTATTGGTCGTAAAGTTGTGGTATCGACCAATATCGCAGAAACGTCCTTAACTATTGACGGAGTCGTCTTTGTGATAGATCCTGGTTTTGCCAAGCAAAAAGTAACTAATCGCTTTAATCGTTTATTTTTATCGTACCGCAAACTCTTTTCTAATCAAACATATCTCAATTTAATAGGTATACAATCCTAGAATTCGTGTTGAGTCACTTTTAGTGTCGCCTATTAGCAAAGCCTCGGCGCAGCAACGAGCCGGCCGAGCTGGTAGAACACGGCCTGGAAAGTGTTTTAGATTATACACGGAAAAGGCGTATAAAAACGAGATGCAGGATAACACGTATCCTGAGATATTGCGTTCGAATTTGGGAAGTGTCGTATTGCAACTGAAGAAACTTGGTATTGATGATCTGGTGCGTTTGTCGAAGCATTTAATATTTATTAAGATACTGACTGTGATTAAAAGAGTAAAAAGCATAAGCTTTTTTTATATATATAATAATCATTGCATTATAACAGGTTCATTTTGACTTTATGGATCCACCTGCGCCTGAAACTCTTATGAGAGCCTTGGAATTGTTGAATTATCTTGCGGCTCTCGACGATGACGGCAATTTGACGGATCTCGGAGCAATTATGGCAGAATTTCCACTCGATCCTCAGTTGGCAAAAATGCTTATAGCATCGTGTAATCATAATTGCAGTAATGAGATACTCAGCATCACTGCTATGCTCTCAGGTAGTGTAATATGACGATATTGTGCGGTATATTTTATTCGTTTTTATGGTAGCTTATTTTTTCTCGTACATTCTTAGTTTAAGTATAATACACGAACATACATACATATAGAGAAAAAGACTAATTTGTAGTGCACAAAAATTAACACCTTACATAAGAAATATCTGAAAACTTTAGAAATAAAGTGTTAGAATCGTGGTAAGATGACATGGTAGTATATTGATGATTGATATGGTATTAGTCCCACAGTGCTTTGTGAGACCGAACGAATCAAAGAAGGCCGCAGATGATGCAAAAATGAAATTTGCACACATCGATGGTGATCACCTCACGTTGCTTAACGTGTACCATTCCTTTAAACAACGTAAGTGTTTGTTTTCTATTACGTTTATATCGATACGTAAAAACACAATTCACAATAATATCTAAACTATTTATCGCAGATATGGACGATGTCCAATGGTGTTACGACAATTATGTAAATTATCGGTCTTTGAAGAGCGGAGATAATGTGAGACAACAATTGAGCAGAATAATGGATAGATTTTTATTGAAACGCACATCGACAGATTTTAACTCGAAGGATTATTACATTAACATTAGAAAAGCTCTTGTTAATGGCTTTTTCATGCAGGTAATTTAATATACTTAGTTTACCATCTCGCATGCTATTTCTATTTCTTGTTTATAATATTTTTTTTTTTTCATTTAATGTACTTTCTATTTTTGTTGAAAAACAGGTGGCTCATTTAGAAAGAACGGGACATTATCTAACTATAAAAGATAATCAGGTGGTGCAGCTTCATCCCAGCAGTTGTCTGGATCACAAACCGGAGTGGGTTATTTATAACGAGTTCGTGCTCACTACTAAAAATTACATAAGAACAGTTACTGATATCAAACGTAAGTTTTGATTATTTATTGTAATCAGTGTATTTTACTATATTGCTTTTTGTTTTTATTTATTTTTATCGAAGTAAAGTTTGTTTTTAATCTTATGTTCTTCCTTTTACAGCTATATGGTTGCTAACGATAGCGCCCCAATATTACGATTTACAAAATTTCCCTCAATGTGAAGCAAAAAGACAACTGGAAATGATTCAGGCGAAGTTGGAATCGAAGCCGTATCAAGAAGGCTTCTAACCTCTATGTATTTTAGATTGGAAATCACGAGAAACTGTCAAAAATGCTCAGTCAACTTGCTTGTATCACGTCAAATCTTGGCACATAATTTTTTCACGTATCAGAACATACATCACATGAGAGAAACACATGAAAATTTACATTTTCTGTCCTTCACTCGAGAAAAGAAAAATACATTTATAAAGTATCTTTGTACAAGCCTAAAGGAGCTTGTATAAGGATATGTATAAAAGATGTGAGATGTATAAAAATTAAATATCTAAATATTTTCGATGCTTAAGCTCCAAAAATCGAAAAAAAAAGCGAATTATTAGTTCGAGGCACAGCAAAAGAATAGTTCAATCGATAAAGGGGGATTATTTATGTATATTTAAGTAAGAAAAGAATTATATATAGTCTCTAAGTAATTTTAACAGTAGAGTTCGTTAATCGACGTTTATATTTGGACGCATTCGGAATATCGCTAGATAATATAAAATAGATTAATTTTTGTATTAAATGTTGACTATATATCATGAAGAAGGTAATATATATATAAAATGGCCACTACATTAAAGATATAAGCATCCTATATTTAACATTTTAAAAAGATTAGATTCTCTTTTAATATAACTAAATCGCGTCCTCTTTCTTTTTTTGTTTGCCACTTGCAACAACATATGATGACTTGATGTTTTGTGCTTTTGAATTTGGAATATGAAAACAAATTTAAACTCAGATTGTGTAATTACATTAACAACAAACTGCAGAAGAGCTATGGTAATATTTTCGAAATAAATGAAAAAAAAAACTAACATGATGAAGAATAATACGCTTATTATAAATAGATATGTGTGTGTGTTAACTTTTGATTAAATTTGAAATAGCAAGAAAAAAACGAGAAATATTGAACAAATACTTCTAAATGAATCTGTTAAGTCTGAGAAAAAACCGCTGAAGAATCTATATAACAGTATAATAAAAAAATATGTATATTTCTCAGAATGTAAGATTTATTCATCGCTATTGAAATGCATTTATCAGTGGCCAGTTTATGGAAAAACGTTCAGTGTAACGCAGCATCTTTGTTAGCACTCGAAACAAATAAACTTGAGTATCCTAAGTGTCGATTATTTTCTCATTGCTGATGTTCTATATTTGATAAATGTATAATAAATGTAACAACATATGTACATATTTTGCTTTAATCGCACAAAATTGATAATGATGTAATTTATTGCTTTCCAATTATAACGATTATAACAACACAGAATAGAAGGACAAGGACAGAATGATCAATCCCTGATATTCTAGTGAGTTTTTTTTCTTATGTGACACATGTTGGTAGAAGTTTCCCGCGTCATGGCGCGTATCCGTTGTGTTTATCATTTGTAGCGCGTACGCGTACGTTTTGTAAGAAGTGACATCGACGTACGAAAAAAAAAAATACGCAACTCAGCCGTGATTTAATTACATTGCACTTATCGTAATTTCAATAGCGCATCGAAGAGTGATCTCGCAAAATCCTAACGTGACACGAGCAACATGTTCAGTCTTAGCGAAATTGAGGAGCAGCTGCAAAATGCTAGCCGACAGTTAGTTGGGGTCTCCTTCGCCGGTCGAGCCCTTGTATTAGATACCGCCGATACCGGTAAGATATTGAATTGTTTCTCATGTGCGTTTGAAGTTAGTGTAAATAATCGCGCGAGCTTGACTTTTTTTTTGTCGAGAACAGCTATTTTTTGCAAAATAGTATTATTTATCTGAAGACTTCTCGTTTTTTTATTGATTGTTTACTACGTGATAGCAATATTTGCGTAATTGCTAAAATGGTCTTCTTGCTTTTTGTCACACACAGCTTCCCCAGTGGTACAAGCGATAGAAGAATGTCCATGTTTAGAGTATTTAGACTTGGAAGGAAATACTCTGGGAATACCAGCTGCAGAAGCTATAGCAGAGGCATTGAAAGAGAAGGGAGCTCCCTTGAAGAAAGCACTATGGAAGGACATGTTTACTGGTCGTTTAAAAACAGAAATTCCAAAAGCATTGGAGTATCTAGGAACTGCATTGTGTACTGCTGGCAGTCAACTCACTGAACTTGACCTGAGTGACAATGCTTTTGGACCGATTGGTGTACAGGGTTTAGCAAATCTGTTAACATCAAGCCCATGTTACACTCTTCAGGTGTTGAGATTGAACAATAATGGCCTAGGGATATCAGGGGGAAAGATGTTGGCTAAAGCTTTGGAAAAGTGTCATGAAAATAGTTCTAAAGAAGGTATAATATAGGAAAAAAAAAATTATACGAATGGAATTATAGAATTCTGTACAAGCTGTTTTCAAATGTTTGATCAATTATGTTCTTATCATAGGTAAGCCGCTTGCTCTGAAAGTTTTCATCGTTGGCAGAAACAGATTGGAAAATGAGGGTGCACAAGCACTGGCAGCTGTATTTGAAAAGCTGAAAACATTGGAAGAAGTTATAATGCCACAAAATGGTATATATCATGTAGGCATAACAGCAATCACAAAAGGATTATCTGTCAATCCTAATCTGCGAATATTAAATTTGAATGACAATACAATTGGGTTAAAAGGAGCTAAAGCTCTTGCAAACGTTCTGCCAAATTTTCGAGGTCTAGAGGAGTTAAATCTTGGAGATTGTTTGTTGAAGAGTAAAGGAGCTTCGGTTTTAGCAGAGACACTGACAATTCATGGCAATCATACATCTCTTAAAATCCTGGATTTAAGTAACAATGAGATACGCATAAATGCTGGAATTATTATTGCCGAGTCCACGCACGATAAAAGTCTATTGACGAATCTGCAATTAAACGGTAATTGCTTTGGATCAGAGGGAAAGGAAAAAATTGAGGAAGTTCTTACAAAAATGGGAAAAAACGACATATTGAGTCCGTTGGATGAGGATTACAGTGAGGATGAAGATGAAGAAGAAGATGACGACAACGATGATGATGATGAAGAAAAAACAAGCGAATGCGAAAGCTCCGTTAATGAAGATGAGGAAAGTGATGAAAATAATATGACTGTCAAAGAAAATAACAAACCACAAGATAGCGTTACGCAACGTGCAGTAGTAACGGTACCAGAATTTCTGGCATCACCAATAGGAGAGAAACTATTGCTATTACAAAACGATAGTGTACAAGCTTTCGTTGATTATGCAATGGTACGCATTAACTATCAATGCATATTAGAATTAGTTTGTTTAACTTTTTTCTGAGATTTTACTTCTTATTTTTTAGAACTTGGCGAAACAGAGTGAAAACAATACGGAGCAAAAGTTTATACAGGAACTTTTGCAGATAATCATGAAAGTATCAACATTATGTGGCAGTGGCTACATGGATGTGAGAATGAAAGCAGAATCCTTGTCGGATGCTTTGTACGCAAAGCTCTTCTCTTATGCTGTAGAGAACAATCAAATTCCGAATTTAAATAACGCATTACTAGTCAATCTTGGTTTGCTAAAAGTGAGTTAAATCACAAGAATTATTACTTACATTGCGCACTAGAAAATGATTTAAAACGAGGAAAATAAATAACTTTGTTTTTTTTTTTTTTTTTCAGGACGAAGACAAAAGCTACAGAAAAAATCAGTGGAACTTGGAGGGATGTTTTAAAGCGTTAGAAAAAATATGTCAAAGAGATTATTTTCCGGTACAAGTAAGGAGTACGTTAAAAGTATTCTTGGAAAGACCGATGAAGACTAGTCGCGCGAACGTGGTAGATCCATTTCAGGAGTCTAAAGTTGCTCTCAAGACTGTTTTAGACAATATTCAAATTACGTAAACTTATCTAAATTTGCTATTGACATATGTGAAACACATATAGTTATTTATTTTTATACATTTGTGTATGGGAAAAAAACAGCAACATGTATTGTGGAAAATTTAAAAATTGTCGATATTTTACGAAGTATGCGAAATCTGCAAGTATGCGTTACGATTTTTTAAAATAAACTTTTGTGTGTATATATAAATTTTTTTAATTAAACAAATTGACACATTTTTTACAATTATCTATACTGAAGGTAAAATATTTTCTATTTCTTTCTTGGCAGGTTAATAGGAATAAAAAATTATGAAATAAAAATGTTCATCTTGCTCTTACATGTATGTAGATGTAGTACACACAGAGTGACATTTTCTATAAGGAAGTTAAATTTCTGCATCGTTAGATGCTATCTTTCCGATTACAGTATACACCCCTTTGAAAACTAGGAGGCAAGGAAACACAACAAAGTCACTTTCTAAATTTTAATATTTATATTTGTAATAAAATTGAGGTATTTTGTACACAACAGTTATCTAATAATGTGCAACCTGCATGGTCAATTTAAAAAAAAGCAATTTATTTACTATTGTAACTTACCTAGAATGAACGTCAACTATAAACAAAGAGTGTGATAGTCGGTGTGTAATATACTTTACACATCAATTTGTAATAATCGAGTCTATAGATTAATATCGAATAAATAATGCTTTCTTTGCGCGCGCGCGGAGCGCATGTTGTGTGTTGGGATAAACCGTAACAAAAAAAATGCAGTGAATTGTAACTTCCACCACTTCCACATGTTTATATTATATTATACAGAGTCGTGCAAAGATATTCTTTTGCCCACCATTGCTTTCGCGGTACGCGTCGCATTCGTTGTTCCCTCCACTTGCACAACCCTGAGGTGTCGAATATGAACATGAGTCTCTTGGGAAAGATTCTGATTTTTTTTCGTATGCAACATCATATAACGAAATCTAATTTCCGGTGATTGCAGATTTCGGATTCCAACCCGGATTAAAGAGATCGACTGCCAACGGATTACAGTGCGAAGACGATTGATCTTTCATGTAAACTGTTGCCTGAAACAAAAAGAATCGTGAAACAATATATTCGAACGCGATAAGTTTTGCTTTCTTCAAATTGATACGCGCGTTTAATACGTACTAAAAAGAGGACCAACTGCATTTTTGTCTTGGTGCTGCAATCTTCACCCAAAGTAGACGGATAACTTATCACTCCGTCGTGTTTTTGAATATCGATCGCTATTAATTCCAAGCAACGTCTCGTGTCCACTCTTAACGATTCCAGTATTGATGCTATAATGAATTCAATAACGTTATTATTTTTTTTTATATATATATTTCAGACGATCTCTTTATTAAATACGTTGTAATCTGTTTACCTCTATCGGAAGTTTCAGCAGACAAAAACCTTGACAACATCGCTCCGGACTCGGAGGTCTCGGAAAACAAATGTGGGTAACGTCTGAGAAGCAATTTTGTCAACAGCATGTTGCCTCGATTCCCCGCTAAACAATGGCTGGGTATACAAATAATTTCGTCGTCCGTTCTTCTTATTAATAACACGGTTCCGTCGTATCTATTGAATTAAAAGATTTGATACGTAAATCCGTGGAAAATTAAATTTAAATGCAGAATCGAACGGCGCGCGTACCTGTTCAACTGCTCCGCTATATTTAAATTGAAATAATCTCTTATTGTACTCCGAACTAAACTCTCTAGGGACGGACTCATTGTTTTGACGGCTAATGGAAGTATATCGTCAAATGTAGCGTCTAAAATCTATGAGATATAAATGATTAGTTTTACAGGTCGTGTGTTATACAAGTGTGTGTGCTCTCGTTTGCACTTGTAAGGATTACATTACCAGGCTTCGAATAGAAGGATAATTCATAGCAGCCCAAGTAGCGGTGTACCCCCCGATGCTCCAGCCGTACAAGATAATTTGTTCTTCGGCGAATCGAAGACGCTCAATCGCAAAGCGCATTACGCAATCAATAGCATTTTCTTCTTCCTCTGGATAAGGCGCACCCTTTGTGATCATGACGTATCGTTACTGTTATATGACGTACAAGTCAGCCCCGGAGAAGAGAAGGCTTGCCATTACTCCAATGTTACAGTTACTGTCTATACATGAAGTGAGCAATAACTGCAACATTGGCAAAATTTTATTGTTGCAAAAAAGAATAATCTCAGTAAAAAAGTAACAGCAATTCTTCTCTGTGTTGTATAATTGTGGAATGTAATGAGAAACTGGGCTTTTACGCAATGCTTGTTTACTTACCGTGCTGCTACCAAAACCAGGATGATTCCAGCCTAATATGGAATAACCTTTGCTCAAAGGTGTGGGAATAATACCGGATTCATAAAAGCCACAGTTACCCTCGCAAGCTATGACCAATACATCGCCATTGGCGTTCCTGCAAAATGTAACACAGTTAGATAATGATTTACCCCATGCAAAAGTAAAGTTTAAAGTTAGTTCGCTTTACTTGTTACGCCGGTCGACGAATATCGCATCGATTAGATTTTTATCAATCGTCATTAGTTTGAATCTTTCTCCACCTTGTGTTATCAGATCCACTCTTCCCTTCATTAACGTAGAACCTTCAATATTACAACACACAACGATCTTGAATAGAATAAGAATACGAAGAAGTAAATACAATAATAATATTAATAATAACGGTGTTTCATACCAAGTGCCAAATTGATAAGAGATATACTTCCTGGATAAATGAACTTAACCGCAACGGTGTGCGCTACTATAAATGAAAGCAATTTACATGGTATGGCAAATAAAAATTCTTTGCCAGTTTGCCGCCTCAGACGTCCACTAGCTCTTGCGATTTTTTTCAATGTTATTCTATCTGGTCTGTCACTGAAAGAGAATACACAAAAGATGTGTAATATTAATCGAAATAGCATAGAATCTGTCTCAAAACTCTGATCTTAATATATTGATCAAAGTAACATCAGCATAACATTAAGATTCATAAGTTTTGAGACATCTCTTCAAAGTGAATTAAACTAATACGCTACTCTTTCAATTTGGACACATCAAATTCCACAGGCCATGCAGAGAATTCAAACTCATATTTGTGAAGTTCTTGTTTTGTCCTGGCATTGTAGTTTAAATGCGCCTCATTTAAGGTTTCCACAAATTTCACATAATCCGGAGTATTGGCTCTAGAGTAACCACGTGCGGCCAATGAGGCAATGAGAAGTGCACTAGCTCCCGCTACCAATTTGCTCAAACAGGATATATTTTCTGCAAGTAGGTGACTACGCTGATACATGACTATGGCGAAGAGAGGCGCTGCGTATACGGCGTAGAGGCTTATAGACCAAATTGTTGCAAACTGTAAGAAAAACAATCTAGTTTCAAACATATACAAAATTGTTAATCGCTAATTTACTTCTCATAGAAGACTGTTGAAAATTCATCAAACGAACTGTAATTCCTTTGACCGTCGCGCGAGTAAAACAAAAAAATATACGTACGGAAACGACGATGCGATTGCCCCATCGCTCAAGACTCTTAGGATGGTAAGTTTTCTGCAAACACATAACCTTTGCATATAACCTTTACATCGGAAGCGCGCGTGTATGTACACACAAAATACTCACGTCGACCAAACGACCGATCCACGTTACCTCGTAAATCTTGAAGAGCCGCGGACTAAACGTGCACTTCCACAGCATCCGAATTAACGACATTTTTTTTCGTAAATCGTCTCTTCTTTGCGCAACTTGTCAACGTAATAAAAAACACACGTTACCGCACTGCGGAGTCACGACGCGGAATAAAATTCTCACGCAGGCACGCACAAAATATCGGACCGGAACATCTCTGCGACTTGGGCGACCTGTCCGTCGAACGAGTGTACTAGCTAGATAGACGACAAACAATTCTCGCCAGGAAGAAGGTTTGCGTGTTAGCTTTGCGACATCGCGTCGTATTGTTGCACCGCGGCGTGTCCTTTTACCTTTGCGATCTGACGAGCGGGAGTTGTCGTGCTATCGCATCGCGACCGGAAAATTTAAAGCGCGCGTATGTAAATGCGCGTACTGCTTGAAACACAATCGATATTCAGGAACGACAGTCTATGCCGCCCGTCCTTGTTTTCCATCGAAATATTCTATCGTCCCGTGATGTCGATCGCGTCTATTCGTGCGCGATAAAAAGGAAAAATTCGACTGCTCTTCACAAACTTGGTCCACACAAATCCGGCAAATCTAATCAAAATCTTAGCGTTTGGATCTCTCGCGTCAACAATCGGACGACCAAAGACTCATGTTTTTTCATCGTATTTTTTTTTCTCAAATTGCTCGCCGATCGATCGCAAGTGACGAGAGTTTCGCGAATATTGGCGAATATTAGCTTTGTCACGACTCTCCAATCGTCAGGTGGAGAAAATAACGCGCAACCGTCAGGTAAAATCCAAAAACGAAACGCGCACGGTTTTTGCTTCTCGGATCACATGTTTGTGAAATCGCGGCTTTGCGTCGGTCGATCGAGCGGCGCCGCATGATTTTCGGAACTTCCGCGAGGAGAAGAGAGTGAGAGAGAGAGAGAGAGAGAGAGAAAGAACATCAGGAAAGCAACGATCAGCGGAGCTATCGGTGTGACACGTTGTTTGATACGGCGATATCAGCTGCTAACTTGGTCAGTGCGGATTATTTTTTACAATATGTCAGACTGGGACACCGCGCCAATTACTCTGCGAAAACGTGTTCCGAAATCGTCGACTCTGAAAACCGAGAAGGTAATCCGAGTTGGCGTGTTAAAGTCGCACGGGTTAGCATGATCGCCGATGCCCGTATATGCGCCGCAAGATTGTGTAACTCGCACTTGTGTTTGTTTACAGGCGGTAAACGACGCACGAAGACAGGGATACCAGGTAGAGACCCAGGCGAAGTGTAAGTGTAAGCACATTTTTTTGTTATAATTTTTATCATCTTTTCTTTTTTTTTTTATCATCTTTCAAAATTCGTCGAGCGTGTGATCAAAACATTTTTGCGTGCTTAATCGATGGGACTTTTTGGAGCAGGTTCTTATCTCAGAGTGCTTGAAAACAAACAGTGGCATAATCATGTGAAATTTTTTTTTTTTTTTTGACATCACATCAAGAAATTGTAATCATTATTATCAAACAGTATCATGTGAATTTCTTTCAACATTACAAGAAATTGTAATTGTCTTGAAACACCATGAGTAATCAAAATTTACCAGAGGTTAAATATGTATTATAGTATAAGTAATTTTTAAAACATGAGCAATGCATGTCTTATTAGAAGTTTTAGGATGAGAGGTTTCCCGCTAAGGCTCAGAGAGAAGATTGAAAATGTAAACACAAGAGAAAGAAAGAGATAAAGGAAACATTTAAAAATTTCTAGTTTAAATAATTCAACTATTTACACACAGTGAGATATGATATATTAAGTTTTTACTCTAGATTTATAATTGTTCTATAATGTGTGTTTCTTATTAGTTTTATTGAACATGTACATCATAACCAGTGCATTAAGTTTTCGGAATTTTTCATCATTTTTTTCAGGGGGTGGTGGGGCAAATAGGCAACACGTAACTACAAAGAACACAGCCAAATTGGATCGGGAAACTGAGGAATTAAAACATGATCAAATTCCCCTTGAACTTGGCAAGCTTATCCAACAAGGTCGTCAGAACAAAGGATTGTCTCAGAAAGATCTTGCTACGGTAAAGCTAATAATGCTTTAGTATTTTACTCACGATTTTATTATTAAATAAATGATATGTGTATTTTTTTTTTTTGATGTAATTTTGTTAATGATTTTTATCCACTTTGTTTTTGCAGAAAGTAAACGAGAAGGCGCAAGTTATCAACGACTACGAAGCAGGTCGCGGAATCCCAAATCAGATGGTGATCGGCAAAATCGAACGAGTACTCGGAATTAAATTGCGCGGTAAAGATCGCGGCAAACCCTTAGTGGCCCCCGGGACGAAGAAGTGAATCTCGGGGGGCAATTTGGTACTTTCGATCCTTTATACACTGTTCCCGTGGAAGAATTATGAGGAGAATGGTAGAATGGAATAACGAAAAAATGCACAACAGACATTTCCTATCTTTCTTTTTCCTTATTTTGATATTGTTGAACATTTAGGAGAAAAAAATTATGACTTATAAATTCACACTCGCCTTTATCAACGTGTAATAAAAAGAAGCATATTTTAAGATATTACAGATATATATATATATATATATGTATATGCATATATATCTTGTAAAACAAGAAATACAGTACACAAAGTAACATGTAGTATAAAGTTTAAAAAACTGGCAAATACATTAAGTTACCCCTTACGTAATTATGTATATTATAGATTTTTAATTGTATATTGCTAATTTTGAAATATGTGAGCGGAAATATGTGTGCTTGAGTGTTGAAATAAAATTCTTAATTTATAATAAAGTACCTGTTTATTGTGCACCGTACTAGAGAAATTTATAAGTTTATTTATATATATATGTGTGTGTGTGTGTGTGTGTGTGTGTAAAAAAGAAAGACACAAAATATAAGAGTACCAACATTCAAACGCAATATCTCACACTTTTATTACAGTTTTTTTGCAAGCTATCTTCCTGAAACATATTGAACGAATAAATGTTCTCATATAAATGTACAAATTCCTTTCAAGCAGTATTCAGAAGGAAAAAATAATGTTGCTGAGAAAATGCTGAAATAATTTAACTTGCATAGATACAACAGTATTAATGAGGTTTCTTTTAGTTCCCGTTAATCTTTTCTCAGCGGGAAACTGGAATCTTCTATACCGTCCTTTGTAATAACTTTAATGGTTATTCCGTCACCTGTGTAGATATCTCTTTCAGCCGCGGAAGTGAACACATCTTTTAAGACGGCCACGGCTTTTTCTCGCGTTAAAGGTTCCGGGGTAATGCCGTCTTGATTCTTGTAACCGATCTAAAAAAAATGGCAAATGTTATATCCGATATATATATATCAACCATGTAATTTTCTACTTAAACGCTCATCATACAAAGATGCTGTGTTTTATATTTGATATTAGACAAACCTGATTGTCTAGAAGCGGTTGCAAAAGTGCACCAGCTGAACCGCCTGCTCTATATGTGGTTTTCTCACAATGTCCAATCGGATCGTAACTATATATGCAACCTTTCCCGTTTTCATCTAAACCAGCAAGTATATTACTGACATAATAAGGAAAGAATCTTTTATTATACAACATTATTGAGAGCATCTGTGCCACTGCTGGAGTTGATATCTCTTTCTGATGTTCATGCTTATACATCTAAAACAAGAGGCAAGTTTTATATTTTTGACAACTGATAGTCACGCATTAAATCTTGTATATATGTATTTGAGGTCAATTTGGACTCTGATGTTCAATGAGTTCATATTACGTCATAGAATATAAATTGTTTAATCAATTTCAGTTTAATGAATTAGAGTTAACAAACTAAAAACTACACTAAATTTTCTTTACAGATGTATAAATCTGTACCTGCACTCGAGCAGCCAAGAGACGAGTTAAAGTCAAGGTATCACACCAACAACCAGAGCATCCCAGAACAGTGGTTCTTGACAGAGGAAATAATTTATTCTGCTCTCGAGTATAAATCGAGAATCCTGTACTGAGACGTGTGTCCGCACCTATGACACAAAAGTCATCTCCCGCTAGCGCAACTACACTCCTGAGAAAACAAAATAATAATAATAATAATGTAGATTAGAGTTAACGCTTCGTAAGAAGACGAGATATGAATTTATTTACTTTGAAAAGTTAAAAGTTAATTAAAATTACCTAAGGAAACAAAATATTCAATTGCTTCGCGTCATGCTGCTAAAAAACGGCAAAAAGAATACAAGTTACTTACCCTCCGTTATCGGAGTAAGGACTGAAGTGTACTTTTCTTATTCCTTGTACCTCATAATCGGGTAAATGCCCTTTTCCATTGTCTATTAACAATGCCATTGTTTATTATGTATATTTTTCTATTAGAACGTGAAAAACTGTACGTTACTATCAGACTTGATTGCGTGCGTGACACTACAATTTCCAAACGTCCTACGTAACCTCTCTTGACAATTGTGAGTAGCTCACAGCAACCGCATCAGGCCGCCATTCCGATATTAACTGTCAGTATTAAAACTCCACATCTCACGTCACATGTGTTATAGATTTGCAGTATTGACAGTGAATAGCGGAACTCAGACAGTGTTCACAGTCGCGCAGCTTCGGCCTATAATACACAAAATGACATAGAGTGCATATGCATAGCATAGGACTACATGGGCCAATGAGCGTCTAGCATAGTTTTATGTAAATCAATATGGCGAACTTATGCTAGACGCTCATTGGCCCATATAGTTTTATGCTATGCATATGCAGCTGTCATTTTGTGTAAGATAGCCCTTCCGCTTTTTGCAAAATTATACACATCCCTAGTATCTAACCAATAGCGTGACATGCGACATACATGTGGACACGTGCACATCAGACTTTACAATTCAATGTGGCAACAGATCGTTGACCTTATGTCAGTGACGTGCTCAAGTCAAGTTTTCTCACAAACATACGAACGCTATAAATTCGCGAACGCGTAAGTATTATTAATTATTTACATAAATAAATATGCGAGCGCGTTTATGTATAAATAAAATATAGAAATATATTGTTAGAAAAAAGTACCGCGCGTAAATAAAGCATTTATTTTGACTGCGTTCCAATGAAAGTGCACTCGCTTTGCATTGAAACAAAATAAATCAGATAGCAGCCGCGAAGACTACGGTCCTGGACGTCGTGGCGATGCTGATTTGACTAGCGGTGTGTACGGAGCGACGGAAGTGACGCGCGTCGCTTCGTTACGTTTACATTCTGTTCCGCGACGTCGCTCGTAATCGTACGCTGTAGCGGGAGACAGACCAGAGAGACCACGCCATTTTCAACCTTCTAGCAGCTCAGTGCCATATTCCCACTTGCGGCCCTGATTTAACGTTGCTGCTGTAGTTTTAAGTGAAATATTATGCGCGTGAAGACCGAAATGGACGACGATGAAAAGGGGTGAGTACGCGTGGGCACGTCTCGCCGCCGTGTTGCTTGTTCGTCGTCGGTTTTCCCCAGCGGTCCGTAAAAAGAAGGACCGGGAACGTCGCGTTCGCGGTTTCGGAGCCATTGCTTTTTCGTCGCGCACACATCGTCGCTCGCACGCAAAATAACGCCTCGCACGTGACAAGTTTTCGAGTTTTTTCATTTTTTAATTTTTCTTACGCTACAACATACGGGAATATCTGAGCGATGTAACATATACGTACACAAGAACGTATGTGTATGTGAAATATGTATATGTATAGATATGCTTTGCGGCTTTTTATTTCGTGGCAATGGAACAATCTGCGTCCGTACCAAGATCGGCACGTTTCTACGTCGGGCGAATAAACCGGCTGTAAGGGATGTTCGGTGTGTCCATTGACTTCTCTTTCTCGAAACGGATATTTTGCTCCGATCGTTGGAGACTCCGTGTTGATCTGTTTCGGTGATTCTTCTGAATAGCCACGAGAAAGTCCGGCATATTCTCCCGCCACATGCATTCTCTTATGGCAATACAAAAGCGCTCTCGCTTGCTTCGCTCGCATCCTTACGACCGTCAGATATTTTTATGCTCTAATTCCTTGTATACGTGCTATGATCCACTTGGAGAATTACGTATATAATCCTCCACAGTTAAAAATGTATAAATAAAGCTAAGCAACTTCTGAAATCGTTTACAACCTTTGAATGAGCAGGAGACAAAATTAATATGTTAGAAAAATAAGTTCTTTCAAATGTAATATTAATAATTTATCTTGTAGATTTTGTTCTTTTATTTTTATATCATAATTAAAAAAATTTTTTTTTGTTAATTCCAGAATGAAAAGAATGTAATTTTATTTGTTGTTATCACACATCTAGAAATATTTGAAAATAATTTTATCAAGAGATAGTGTGTTTTTCTTTGTATAATATCTCAGTCAAACTATTCTCTTATTGGATCTGGACCACTTTTATGTATTCTTGTTCTCTTCTTCTAATCAGTGGTGATAAGGAACAATAATATTATAGAGAACAGTTTATCAATATGCAGAATATGAAAAGCAAGAGTAGAAAGAAATTTGATTGCGTAATTCATGTTAAACAGTATTATTTTAAACAGTAAATAATCTTTAACAGTTATATCTATAATAAACACAAGTACACAATATTAATACAAAAGAAGTAACATTTTTTTCTTATCTCATTTCAGTAAACTCTTTGTCGGTGGATTATCATGGGAAACGACGCAAGAAAATTTACAACGCTACTTCAGTCGTTATGGAGAAGTAATAGATTGTGTCGTCATGAAAAATAGCGAGTCGGGTCGTAGTCGCGGATTTGGATTTGTAACATTTAGTGATCCGGCAAATGTTTCTATGGTTCTTCAGAATGGTCCTCATACACTTGACGGAAGAACAGTATGTATTTTTTCCACGAGAATGTATTATATCGTAAAATTAAAATTACTCATTGGAAAAAGCATCACAGATGCTGTGAGAAGCTATATAAAATACACTTTGTGTGTAATGATTTGTATTACAGATCGATCCAAAACCATGTAACCCCAGGACTCTACAAAAGCCGAAGCGTAGTGGTGGTTTTCCTAAAGTTTTTCTTGGTGGTTTGCCAAGCAATGTGACAGAAACCGATCTCAGATCTTTCTTTACGCGCTTTGGCAAGGTCATGGAAGTGGTTATAATGTACGATCAAGAAAAGAAGAAATCTAGGGGTGAGTAAACATTAATTTTTATGTCAAGATATACAATATTTGATAGTTTTCACATCTTAATAATTTTTTTGATACTCATCTGTTGTTTTATTATATATATTTTTTAATATATATATTTTTTACAAAGACATTTTAGTTTATAATTGTTGATAACATTGAAATGTATGTTGATGTCAAAATGTATATTTTATGTTGATAAAAACTATTGTACTCTTATTTCTAAGATAAGGAATATGTGTGAAAACTATTAATTAAAAAATATATTAAAACAGATAGATTATGTTACCATAATTATTGGCATAATAGTCAGAATTCTTTAACAAAATTATATTAATTGTTTATTTTAAAAACAAACTTTTATTCACATGTAAAAGTGCTTTTACAAAAACACATGTAAGATATGCATAAACAATTCTGACTAGATTGCACAATTAACAGTGAAAACATTGAGATATTAAGATCAGTTAGAATTACTGTTTTATGTGTGTGATTAATATAATAATATATATTATTATATAAGATTAAATATATTATTCAAATAACAGATCAATTAAAATTTATTGAATATTGCGCAATTTATTCGGATTTTATTTGCGTCTTTGGTAATTGTATTATACATGTAGCGTGACATTTTGTCACATATGTGTCACATGTACACATGAATGGGATAATTGTTATGTTAAATTAATGCGTATGAGATTAAAGTGCCAATTGTAAAATGAATGCTTTTTTTAATTAATATATAATTTTATTTGCATAATATTGCAATAGTTTTTATTGTGTAATTAAGTGAGTGTAAAAGTTTTGATGAGTTTTCATTATATTTATATAAATCCATCAAATCTTATACATTTATCTTATGATACAAGCATTCTCATGTAGTTTTATAATGTAAGTTTATTGAGAAACAGAATATAAGAACTTTAATATAGAACATAGATATATGTTATTATATTTAACACAAAAACATAGACTATATTACTATATTTAACACAGTATTTAATCTTTAATCTTACTAGTATTAAAATTAGCACTTTTTGCGATTACTGATAAAACTTTGAATAATAGTTGTGGGTGTCTACTTTAGAAGAAACGTAATTTACGTAATTTAGGTAAAATAATTATAATTTCTAAATTATAACATATACATTTATGATTCTAAGCTCTCAGATAAGATAATCATAGCAAATCAATTGCAGGAAAAAATGTGCTCAGTCAATAGTTCTTCCAATTATTATAATCTTTCCTTTCTCTCTTTTTATACATATCTCTCTTCCTCTTTCTCTCTTTCTTCGCTTTTTTCCTTCGTCACTGTTATTTATTCTATGTTAAAAACAGTTTTTAAGTACAATGTATTGTAAAAACTGCTTTCTTGCGCAAACATTTTTTTGATTATACTCTCACGTTTGGACTGGCAGGATTTGGATTTCTCAGCTTTGAGGATGAAGAAGCAGTGGACAGATGCGTAGCGGAACATTTTGTCAACTTAAATGGAAAACAGGTATAACACCAAAATTGACCAAATCCTGTGTGTGGCTTTAAACAACAGATAGAAAATATGTGTTTATTATATTGTTTCTCTTAAGATGTAATTATTATTTAGATATTTTATATATGACTGTGTAAATTATTTATTTATTAATAGAAATAGTGATTATTTACATATAAGTTACATGTTGAGTTAATAGGAAGACTTAATGAAAAATAGATTAAAAATAACAAATGTGGAGAGCTATAAGTATAAACATTTAAATTAGTTTTATTACTAGTGTATTAAAACGTGCTTAGTTTTTATGCGACATAAGTGTATCTATTAATAACTTAGAGATAATATTTTTATATAAGGACACACAGAAGAGCGCACGCACGTTGTATAATATAGAAACCATAGAATAAAACTATTGATAGCCTCTTCTAAGTCTAAAATACAATAATTTGTAAAATTAATTATAAATAATAACACATATATATATATATATATATATTTATTAATCCAATATATATTTATGTATATTTATTGTTTTCAAAAATTTATAAGTAAGAACTTTGGCAATTTAATACATATCTTTGAAAATTCTCTTTGTTTCTATTTAAAAGAAAATTATTTATATTTATATAGTTTTTGTACAATATTTTTTCTTTTCAGGTTGAAATTAAACGTGCTGAACCTCGGGATTCTTCGAGCAAGATGAACGACAGTCATCAGGGTCAGTGGGGTCCGCCCCAACAAGGAGGACCCCCGATGGGAATGGCGGGCAATATGGGTCCTATGGGTGGACCGAACGGACAGATGGGTGGACCGATGATGGGAGGACCGATGGGTCCACCTGGAAATATGATGCAACAATATCAAGGTTGGGGCACCAGTCCGCAAACGGGTGGATATGCCGGTTATAGCACGCAATACAACGCTCAGGGTTGGGGCGCACCACCGGGACCACCTCAACAACAGCAGATTCCACCACCGCCACCGCAGTGGGGAAGTAGCTACAATGTCCAACCGGCTGCAGCTACTCAGGGCTATGGAAGTTACGGTAAGTTTTATTTTTTGCAAACATAATCTGAGTAAAACAAATATTTCCTTTCTTTCACTTTATCTTCATGTTGTAAGTGATGTTATTTTTGAGTATATAGAGTATTATGCTTGATTATATAACAGAAAAATATATGATAGTTAACGTCATTGTTTGGTCATATGTAAGACAAAATTGTTCACTGCGGCAAGTACAAATTTACTAGGAAGTAGGGTGTTATTGAGGATCAAGCAGTATTCGTGAAATATATGTATCAAACTTTTCATTGCTGCATAGTATATTATATTATATACATGGTACACACATTAAGATAAACGGAATATCAACTTTAGAGAAATAAAAGAAGTTGATGCTGACGCATGCGTGCATCATTATCATCGGGAAGTTCCTAATATGATTCGATTTTGCTATAAATTCATACTTTCATCACACATACACAAACAAATTTCGGTTTTACATCTCACAGGTACATCATGATTAGCGAAAGTTCTGGCTAGGTATTAACGCAACTTTTTCATCCTCTTTCCTTCCCTTTCCATCCTGCTTGGAGAAGTTAGAAGAGGACAAAAAAAAAAAAAAGATAAGAACATGAGAATTCTATAAACCGTAATACATGTTCAATTCTTACGATGCCCCCTGGAGGTTTAATTTAAAAAGAGAATCTAAGAGAATCTATGGCAGTTTGATGCGTAAAGAAAATTAAAAGAAGTAATAATTATGTCAGTCCAGGCTTACGTGCATTTTTTGTCTAATATATAACAAATAAAGTGTAACTTATAGCATGTCCATACAAAAAGCATTTTTTTTGAAAGAAAAGAGAAAGAAAGTTAATATTTGTGTAAATATAACTGGTATTTTTTATGTTGTAGCTTAATTTATATAGTTCTTTCAGATTTTTAGTAAATTATAACATTTTCTGTAATCGTATGCTTATATAATACTTATAAAATAATATAAAAGTAATTTTAACCACAATATAGCAGTAACGAAGTATCTTAAGTAGTGTGAGATTCCAACACTTAGTTTGGATTGATATAATATATATATATATATATATATTTTTAACAAGTACATGTATTTGCAAAAGAAAAAAAAAACATTGGACCTCATAATCTTATCTCCTAAGTTTATGCTTGATTCTCTTCAAGTTGATCCTTTTCACTTCTCTTTGTACAAAATTTCTGGGCTCAGATCTTTTCTCATTTAGATATTCTGCTTTTACATATTAAAGACATTCTTGCTTTTACTTAGAAACATTTTATCTACAACATTCTAAAATTATCTTGAAGCTCACACAGTTGCTGCGTTAAAAAAAAAAAAAAAAAAAAGTAATGCTTAAGTAGCAAGTACTAACATAATAACGTATGTCAGTACGCTTTTTATGATAAAAAAAGTATCATACTCACATGCCACAAAATAGTAAAGCTATTTAATAACGCTGTTGTCATTAATAGACATCACGTGAGTTGTGATGTCGGTTTAACATTCTTGCAAGAACAACTTTTGCACATCTAATATCATCCATCGCTTCTTTCTTATTTCTCTATTTATTAAGAGAACCAAGCATGAACGTTTGAGTCGCCGGAGAGACATGCTTCACCTACGCCGATGAGGTAGAAACATTTTAAGACACTTTTTTTTCAAGTAGAGAAAAAGATAGTGATATAAAGTAAAGAGAACAGAAAAAGTGAAATTACGTGTGACATTCGGTCGGTGACACGTGTTTTGTGTGGTTGATGATCGCAGGTGGGCCGGCGGCGGCCGCTTCAGGGGGCTACGGGCCCACGGCGGGTACTGGCGGGGCTGCGGGGGGCGGGCCTGGGGGCTCTTGGAATTCCTGGAACATGCCACAGAATGGGCCTCCTCCTGGGACCCAGCCTCCACCCCAGCCCCCCCAGCCCAATTCCTCGCAGCCCAACTCCAACTCGAACCCCTCTGGCCCGCAGGGTGAGTCTTCAAGCATAAACACTCTCCTCTTTCCACCCTTTGGCGTCGCACAGCCAAATGTTTTTACTCAGAATGTTTTTACTCGTATAGCATTCGAAAGCTAATGCTTCCAAAATATAGAATGTTTTTTGCTATTTTTTTCGTTCCTAGCTAGTATAATATAGTTCGTTCTCAGTTTTCTCATAACATTATTTAATAAATATATTATTACGTACATAAAAAAAGAAACTATGTTTGGCTCGTATTAGGTCTCTAAAGTTTTAGTTACAATTTTTCACTTATGACAAACATAATTTTCTGATATATATATATTTAGTAGAATTTTTAATAACAAAGATAAAAAAAAAAAAAAAAAAAAAAAAAAAAAAAAAAAAAAAAAAAAAAAAATACATTTGAGAGAAATAGAATATCAAATTTGACCTGTAATGTATTAAGTAGTATATAGGGCTTAAAAATCATCGTATTATACAAGGTAGTCTTACTTACAAAATAATAGTTTAAAGGATACAGAAGCAGAAAACGCATAGATATTTCTATTTGAAGCTGAATTTAAATGGGGATGCACATTATTTCACCCTTAGATCGAAAGTATAATGCTTGCTATACGTTTGCTGTACGCACTGCCACTTGTTACTGTTCCCATCGTATCTGCTTTATTGTCTTATGTTTTATTCGCTAGCCGATGTTACGGGTTACACGTCTTGTGCATTAATAACGGTTATCTGTGAATTATAACACATAAATTATACAAGCTTTATTTGTGTTTTTTTTATAGAAAGAGATTTTCCCACTTATCTTCATATATTCCTTTTCTTCTCAAAAAAATTGTATTACATTTATTTTTTATACTTGTCTCGAATTTACTTACCTATGAAATTCTTCGAGAAGCATAGAAAACACAAAAAAAAATAAGAAAATTCAAAGTTTCCGACCCAAAGAAATTACAAAGAATATGCTCGAAGAAGTTCCTACACAAATAAAGAAATTCCGACTCAAAGAGAAAATCCGTTTATAACTTGCAATCAAATACAGGGAAGAAATTCTAAAGTATTTGGAAAAGAAACAGTGATTGTGATTTCAATAGAAAATAATAAAGAACTTATTCAGCAACAAATTTGATTATTCTGTTGTGTTCTTGTTTTTCTCTTTTTATATTACTGCTTTTTATGCTTTGGATTTGCGTTGCCTTTTATTATGTTGTATTAATAACAATTCATATAATATTATATTAAATTTATTATATTGAAATATAATCTCTTTTATTTTGCATAAGATAAATAATATCATTTTCTTTCATGCATTTTAGAAATAATTCGTTTGCATGTAAGTTCATCTTTTATAATATTAACATATATTTATATTAGTTTTATATTCTTATTTTATTTCTATACTTATGCTTTAGAGTTTCACTTTATTTTATGAAAAAATTAACAAAGCACAAGATTAAGCTACTCTGCTTTATGCAACCTTTTCTTTTCCCGTTTGTTTGAAGACGATCTCCGGGCAAACATCATCTCATTTATCATAGGTAACGAACCTTTGTGTGCAATACATGTATATTAGTGCTTGTTCTTGATTATTTACAGTGTGCATATATAAAATTATACATATGAAAACAAACACAAAATATGTTTAATGTTTATATAAATTTCTTTCGGGTGAAAATGTGCTACTTACGCATAAATGTTTTACGAGTGTTTTAAAATAGTTTTCACAATCGGTAAATGGCGTAAATACACAAATATGCGTTATTGCGTGTAAATTGACAGATAGTGTTTTAGTGTATTTTACACATATTTGTCAAGTAGTTAAAACCATTTTATTATATCTCGTTATTCCTTCTTTTCTGATAAACAATTCTTTGATATATAAAATAAGAGTATGAAAAATAAAATGTAAATAACAGTGAAAAAAATAGACAAATATATGTTTTCCACAAACATCGTTTTACATATGAAATTAATGTAACACTTATATTTATACACCTTTTTAATTTTTTATATCTAATGTTTCCAGTTTTAGTTTTCTAATATTTAACATCCAAATATTAGCGTGTACAATAAATGTAGTGTACTGTGTAAATTATACGCAAAAAGAATTTAGCTCCCACAAGGTAGTAAGTTTAACGAGATTAGATTCGCGCGATGTAGATAATCTAGTTTTTACGAACTGATGTTTCAGGTGACATGTACTCGAGACAAAACACCGGCTCAGGTGCGCCCGGGTCTAGCAGCAGCTCGGCCAAGACTCCTGATTATACTGGGTACTCCGCGTACAGTAATTATACTGATACCACCTATCCTCAACGTTCGTACCAAGGAGGAGAAACCAACCAAGGTGGGTATGCTGCCGCGAGCGGCCCTAAACCCGGCCAGCAAGGCTTTGATTTCAAAGAGTGGCCCACCTCATGACCATTTTAATTGATTCGTGGTGGAGAGATGCGCTAAATGGCTTGGCCTTGCTCGTGGGTTATTTCTTCATATATTCAAAAAGTTCAAATTGTACATTGATCGTGAAATCTGCGCGAGACATTCTTTGTCGTTTTGCATCGCGTATTACAGAATGCATTAACAAATCATTGTTTAAAAAAATTTTTTATTTGAGACTTTGCCGACCGAGAAAAACTTGATTTATTTTTTCTCTGGCATTTAGTAGTTTATGTCATTCAGCTACATACAGAATATCAGTGTACGTACAATGTTCAAGAATAAATATTCTTGATAATGCAGATTGACACACATATAATACGCATGTACGTTTTGTTAGTGCGTAAAGATCAGAATCGTGTGCCAAGAAGGTAAAAACGCGTCAGTGTCAGATAAAGAACTAATACTGTCGACGTTAAGGAAGCAAAAGTTCTTAATTGACGATGCTTGTCAGCATATTTAAATGGATTTTTATTGTCTTAATTAAATTTTCTCATTCTTGAATTTCCAACTTGTATTTAAAACTCACTTTGCAAATTGATTATTTTCACGTGGTAGATAAATCAATGATAGCGTATTCGAATTGATCAGTAGTGTATTATTCATCTTATTACATGTTCGAGAAAAATAAATTATTGGAAATCTTGTGCTAATGTATTTTTGTGGGAATAACAACGCAAGATAACAATTCATTTAATAAAAAAAAAAAAAAAACATTCATCAAAAATGTTTCTAATTTTAGTGACAATAGAAGACGCAAAGAATGTCTCTTTATCAAGCCAGCATGTCGTCAAGCGAGCGGTCGTATTTGCAAAAAGTTTTCTTATAATTTTGGCAGTTGTTCTCCAATCTCTTTATATATATATATGTGTGCTTATAGTTATGTATATCATAGAGTATTTTGCAAATTAAAAAAACGGAAGCGTCAATAGAGAAAGTGTTTGGTTTTTTCATATCTTCATTGATCGCTCGCGTGAACGGCTTAGGATCTTAAAAAAATAAAAAAATAAAAAAAAAAAAGAAGAAGATTATATTAAACACGTAAAACATGCATGTTTTTAATATAATATTAAGCAGAAAGAAAAAAACAGTTAGGTCCAAAAAGTTAACGATAACACGGTTACAAAGAAGAACTTAGGATATGCACCCATGATGCAAGCGAAATCTGTATGTAACACTGGGATAAAAGAGAAAAAAAGAAAGCGCGTAGAAAAATGAAAATGATGTAGGAACTATTATAAGAATAATTATACAATGAATTAATATTTGTGAGAGACTAAACACGTAAATAAAGCGAGCGTAAAGGGTCCGAAACTGATCATTTAATCGTTAATAGCATTTATTATGGAGGTGAATAAGATTTCGCTTGAAACGAGTTCTTCTAGGGCACAAATTTCGATGCTTGTTCATCTCCTAACCGTTAGCAGACACTTCGCAGATGATAAACAAAAGAAATATTTAAACCTTATGGTCTCTTCGATGGAAAGTCAGCACGAGTGACTTGCACATTTTCGAGACACTCGTCCCTCCACGATTTTGTATTTATTGAATAGTTGTTAATACCACATATAAAATTATAACAGAAATTATACAAAAATAACGAGTTAATGAGATAATTAATGAGATAATTAAGTAAGACGATCACACAGGCTGACCTGCTACAAAGAATAGTGTAAAATATACAGGATGTGTCCCACTTGTGATAAATATCTAAAATATTTTCGATGCTAACAAAAATACGAAAAAATAATTAAGAGGTCCTTCGAGATGATCTTGAAAAAAACCAAGGTTTTGCTTTTTATCGTCACGAGATACACGTTCTTTCTCGTAAATCATACATGTCTCTTCTTTCGTATTTCCTTTTTATCATTTTTTTCATATATATTTTATAGCACTGATTGTTTAATAATTTCGATAGCAATGAAAATAGTTTAGATATTTATTATTATACATTTTTTTATATTTTATATAACATTGATTGCTTAACACTTTTGATATCAATGAAAACAGTTTAGACATTTATTATACAAATATATAATAAACATCTCAATTCTTATTTCAACGTAGATATTTATTACGAAAATGGGACATCTTGTCTAAATCCATTTTAATACGACGTACGTATATATATAATCTATACAAATTGAAAAAAACATGAGGACGCAGATTTTGAAGGACGTGTCCGACTTTTTACTTTTATGTCATATCACTAGTACTTCAAATACGTATATTTCAGTTCCTTTCTCTCTTATACTCTTTCTTGTTAAGACACTACCAATTTCTAAATTATTAGTTTAACGATTGCTTTTCTATTCTTCCAACAATTTGGAAAAACAAACAATATATCAACGCGCGAACGGGAGGGAATATGATGAAGAAAAAAAAAGAATATTAAAAAATAAAAACATAAAAATATATAAAAAAAAAAAAACGAAAACAATCACACATATTTTTACAAATTGTATTATAAGAATTTAGTGTGGTCGTCGGACTGGCTTCTGTTCGACCATGTAATAATATGCACATGGAAAAAAAAACTAGTTTATTTTTTACCTCCGATTTACGATAGCTATTATTAGGCACGTTTATAAGAGTACGATTTATATTGTTACTATTACAATTAATTCTATATTATTATTACTATTGTATACAACCTATTATTACTCGTACGACTCATCACCTATTATCTGCTATCAGAGCTATTGTTATTGCAACCGCACTATTACTCTATTACACTATTATTACTGTCTACTGATAATTACGTAATATATGTACGAATGGAATGCTTGTAAGTGTTTAAATTTTAGATTTAATAGAAAACGTGATCACGCTAATAGATAAGGTGGAGGGAGGGGTATATTGTAATCGTGTGGATGCATCTCGATAGGGGACACCGACCTGAAAAGTTTACCTGATTAAATATATGACTTAATTGTATTTACTCTGTAGGATTTACCATAGATCTAAACGAGACGAATATTTCGGAAGAGTGCTCTCCATGCTCATATTTAATTACCGAGCGGGTCGCGTTTTGTGTCTTACTTTGTCGATGAGAATGAGTATTATGCTAACGTAATTCATCAAGATATAGATCTTATATCTCACATACACCTACACAACACACACACACACACACACAAAAGATATATAATTGATAGATTACAGTTACTGATTAAACAATTCAGCAATTTTTTTTAAGCGTTGTGTGATCTCATGTAATAACGTATTTTATCGTGATTTGCCCATTAACGTTCTTGGCCATCAACGAACGACAGTGCAAGACTTTTCATTATATATACATATATATATTAAATGCAAGATAATAGTTCTTCGAGTTTTATTTTTATTATTCTTTTATCCTACATATACGTTATACTTTGTTTCATGTTGCTAATGTTTAGTGTGTATATTGACAATAAAATGTTGAATTACATTTTCAAGCTGTAGAATTTAAGCCAAAGTTTCGTTTTTTACATTAATCATGTTCTCACTCACTGGCAGAGTTGTAAATTTTTACATTGCGATCTGTTTTCCTTTTGTCCGCGACAAATTATCATTGTGGAGGAGAAAAGGTGTTGCAAACGCCAAAACCATACGAGGATAACTGATGTGAGCGTGACGTGTTAACAAACGCGACTCGTGCAAACTTCTGGGATCAACGCAATAACACACGTAAACTATAAACACTTAAACAAAGTGAAAAAAAAAAAAAAAAAAAAAAAAGTAATACGAGTAGGGGAAAAAAAAAAACGTACGGATTACATTGTACACTCACGAACACACATATTCACACGATACTGTACGCGCGTAAAAGAGGTGAACTACCGAAAACAGGCCACATATTATTGAAGCAATTTACACGTTAAAAATCCGTAAGGGCAAAAAAATTTATATAGGTAAAAAGTAATCGAAAACACTACGGTTGTTCCGAATAAAAAACAAAACAAAACAAAAAAAACAAACGAAAAAAGTAAAGTAACACGCGTTATTTAATACCTAACTTGCAAAAGGGAAGGGCGAATATAATAGCGAGGTGTTTTTAACTACGACTGCTACTTATGTATATGTACGACTTATTTTATAAAGTGATACCGATAAATAAAAACGACGCGTTAATAAGGAACCACTAGTATATCCAATTTATAATTATTACTACTAATAATTGTATTCCTTACTATTATCGATTTTTGACTGAAGTTAAAGCGTAAATTTTAAAGAGTCTTTAAGTGTATGCGAAGTGTTAAGAAAAAAACCTGATTATTAAACTCTGGTTATATATTATACATTTAATTTGTATAGGAAACGTATATATATATATGTATAAGTGTAATCAATACGTTTGTTGAAAATTGGTATAAACGAAGCTAATTAATTTAATTATAAAAAAAAAAAACCCAAACTGAAATAGAATTTATTATATATACATGTATATTAACGAGTCTTTCTTATGAAACAGATTATAAAGTAAATTTAAATAAATATACTAGGGCGGAGAAGAGAGAGAGAAGAGGGAGAAAAATGAAAGGTTTTAACGACTACAAGTTACAAATACAAAGAGAGTTATAATGGCTGCCTTTGCTGCAACACACTGTATATATACATATATTTTAGACTGTGGATATAGTTGAATGTGCGTGCAAGAGCGAAAAGCCGTAATACGGAATCTTAGGAGCGTCGCGGAAATTGTCTGTTTTTTTTTGTTTTTTTTTTTTTTTTTAAGCAGAAGCACACAGAGCGGAACTATTCGAATATATATATTTGACGATTACCAAAAATTTATAAACAGATAATATATTTATATTTAATATTATTAGTATTTTTAAATACAGAGATGTGAGACGCCATCTAATAATTAAATATAATAGGTAGCATATAGGGAAAGAGGAAAAAAAAAATGCTTTGAGTCTCTCTCTAGCTGTTGTTACTACCTGCCTCATTCGCGTTCTTCGCGAACTGTACGGCTTGCTCTCAGGGTTGTTGTTCTTTATTATTATATTTCTTCGAGCTCTTTTCTTCCTCCCTGTGTCTTATGTTCATCTTAGAAACTTATACTGTTTTTCGTTCTGTTCGTTGACAGCTTTTCTCTCGGCAGGCATTTTTTTTGTGCTCCATTCGTCGAGCGTATCCCCGAAACATTAGATTCGGTTATGAGACATTTTTCCAATGCTTTCGACAGCTCGTCATTGTCATTTTTGTTTGAGCGTATTCTGAGGCACTTCTTGTGTTTCTGTCCTCTACGAGAACGAGACATTAAACATCCGCTGGAAACCGTATTATATTCCGACCGTTTTTTGTAAAAACATTTCCGTATTTTCATTGGAGATCTTCACGTCTCTTCGTTTTTTTTTTTTTTTTTTTTTTTTTTTTTTCGTGTCAATCTATTTTATTTTTCTTGTTTTTAACGTACGATTAATAGCGAGATATAGTGTAAAAAGCAAATTTATACAATACGTTAAAGCCGCTAAGTTAGATTTCGCATTGTTGTTTCGTCTTTATTACAAGTTTTCTCTTAACTTAATTAGATAATGCGTGGATTGATCTTCTTCATTCAACCAGTATATAAATGCGTAATGCTCAGGTTTTGCAGGGCAAGTATTTCAAAAAAAAATAAAAATAAAAGAAGTCCTTAAATATATATATAAATAATTCCCCGGGGACGTGTCGCGAAATGTCTGTTTTAATGTTTAGCGCACGTTTTAGCGTCCCGCACACTAAAGACTGGTCGTAAATAATTAAAATACTACACTTAACTACTTATTAATTGTATATCATAATCTATCTCGTGAAAAACATACTTTCTATTAGTATACATGGGTTTCTCCTATCGCTTTAACTGTAGTGGTGGGTATGTACGTCTCTTAGTTGATATCGCACACGGACAATGCGTAATTATATTGGCTGCTGCATTTTCATCGAGCTAAACGTTAATCTTGAAATCGTTTACCTCGCGCAGTTCCTCTTCTTTATTATTTGTTTTTGCACCGCAATCTCTCTCGTTCGGAGTCGTGTTGTTTCAAAGAAAAAAAAACAAAAAAGTCGCGAAATTTACAGATGCGGACACAAAGAAATACGATAAAATGATGAAAATAAAAGAAAAAGAAAAACAAAACTCTCGGTGATAAACAATCTGTCACGCGCGGATATTTAAAGAAAATACAATATCGTGTAATAAATTGTTAAATTGTCGAGGTCTTTGCGAAGTTAATTTCAAAAATATCGAGAGTTACGTTCAAGCGAACTGGGACCGGGAAAAAATGTTGGGACGGTATTCTCACAGATCGATCTCTGAATATACATTTTGCTTATCATGTAAATATATTTAGGAATCGATGTAGCAGTTTAATATCGCATGTTTAACAACATTTATTAGTACATAATCACTATCAACGTGTTTATCCACAATCTTTCATTCACTTCTATTAATATATCGTCTCACGTAGAGTCGCATCGATTTTCGATAAGTCAAGTATCAAGCTCAGATATAAATTCGTGCGCGGTCTTTATCTTCACATTTGTGCATCGTGAGAAGTAAAAGCACCTTATATATATGTATTTCGTAGAAAGAAACGACTATGATAACGTCTCGCGTCAAATGTTAAGATTATATATAAGTTACTCAGTTATCTAATAATAATTTAATTAAAGCCACACAGAGTGCTTTTCATCAGAGTCAGTAATCGTCTTGTTTCAAGCCACCAACGTAGTAATCCACAGACAATCGGTACGACTTCTTCATTAATTAGAATTAGAAGAGATGAGAGAATTTCTTTAAATAAAAATCTAAACCGAAATTATTTCTTATTAGCTTTGTTTTTACTGAGACGACGCGTGATACTGAAGATAATAAAGAAGAGACTGTCGAGAGATATATATATATATATTTTACTCAGGTAGTGTGATAATCGCTCACACACATATACACACACATATACATGTACACACACACACACACACACACACACACATGCGGGCGCGAGTGTAAGGCAGTAAAAAAATAATTTCAAACGGGACAGCGGATTATATAATATATAAGGGACAAATGTGTTATTGCACACAAAGAGATATTCTAAATTACGTTTACATATATATATATACATATATATATATAGAAACAGTTAAGATATTAAATTTATAATTACAAAGTGATTTTCTCTCCTGCGAGTCTTAACCCTAGACGGAAGTGTAATCATTGTCTTAAACGTATATTGTAACGCGAACAAAGAAACAAAAATGTAGGGATTTAAAACACATACGAGTGTGTTATATAAGAAAAATTCTAAAATATATTTATGTTAAGGTTTGCGCAGTGAGCAGCAAATATATGGCGAGAAAGATTTATTAAGACAGTCTATAAGTGAGGAAGAGGAGGCGGTGCTCAGATGCTCGATTAGCCGGATAAAACTACTCACAGACACACACATACACAGACCTACCTACTCACGATTCTTACACATGTTCCAACAAGATACAAGCTAATATTACAAGAACGGAAGAAGAAGTAAGTGTAATCGGGAGAGTAATCAGATTTTTTGACAAAAACCACGAGTGCATTAGCGAATTGGACGAGTTAGCTAGAGGATAAAGAAAAAAAAAAGAACAAATTAAGTGCTATAAAACATATAATTATTTTGATCATCGAATCTCACAGAACGCGTGATCGAGAAGAAACCTCTATACTAATGATTCTTGTTAAATTATTCAGATTATCTTACACGTTATAGAGAGAAAGAGAGAGATCACTGTTCGAGATACGTTAATAAAAAAGAGAAAATAATGAAAAAAGTAGGGATAAATTTTATTTTCTCTTTTTGATACGATATTTCTATATAAGTGATATGTACACACACACAAACACACACACACACACACATACACTTATTTTCACTCACGAAGGGCCGAAAGATTACTTCGGTTTTTTAGTGTTTAATGGAATTCCTACAGTCAATAGGATGCTTTAGAATGTCTCGCACACGGTACGATGAGAGAATCGATCGATCTACTCTTTTTATCATATTTTAGTGTGAAATAATAAGATAATAGACGCGCGTAAAGTTGGTAATGATTGTAACGATAATAAATGAAATTATTAACTGTAATAACATGACCTGTATACTTGTAAAACTTTTAGCATTGTATTGGTAAGGTGGTGTCCCCTTACGAGATATATAATCGTGAATAGAATTAAAAATAGAAAATAAAACGAGAGAAAAATCTATAATGGTAGTAAGTTTAAGTAGTATCACGAGTGTGCCGCATACGCGTTTGGCTGATTTGCATATGCGATATGCGACTTTCTGAAAAAGAAAAGAAAAAAAAAAGAAGAAATGGCGGGCGCGTATAAACGCCTATCTCGAAATAAAGATAATACTTGTTAAATGACCTTTTTACGCTCGCGCGCTTTCTGTTTCTCGTCTCATCGCCCAGTGTTACGAAATTGAAAAATGTCTCTCTGCGTTGAAAGAGGATGTTCGACTTTTTGTTTTGATATCGTAAACGAAATATTACGCTTCATTTTCTCGTGAAAGCTAAGTGTTCATCAAGTGTACGCAGTTATAAGTTTTTCTAAGATATCGACTGATACTACATAATTTTTATGTGTATATATACATATATATATAATAATATATATATATATAATCTTCCAATAATTAATAATCTCTTCTAATCTAGCCGAGACATTCATACATAGTTTTTGTTATAATAAAGATTAAAGAACAGGATAAGAATAAGGTTTTTGTTATAAAGATGTAGGTATATTATAATATTTATAAACACGTGAAAAAAATTTGTATAATATAATGAAAAAATGTGTAATATAATACTGTCTCCGTCTTCGAGATCCAGGGACCGAGTGTGCATCATCTAAGAAGTGAAAATATGTATGTGTCTTGTTGTATTTTGGGATCTTGATGTTCCCCAACTAGGGATTCTCTGTCGATTCTCCCAGACTCCTTGTTTTTCTTTTTTTTTTTTCTTTTTAATACTTAAGATAAAGTCGCAACGTGTTTTCATGTAAGAAAGAATTGGTCTCTCTCCATTGTTCTACATTATATAAAAATTTAGATAGGCTCCCTCATCTTTTAAAATTAATCAGAGCTTAAAACATATTGTAATAAATATTTATCATTAATTTTATAAGTGAGAAATTTTTGTAAGTGAGAGATTACGCGAGATTTGAAGTCGAACATTCTCCGGATAGCACAGAGATGTACATTGTTCCAGGCCAAAGCGCATGGTCTCTTGAATTTTTTCGCTAAAAAATTGAGTTCTCGAAATCGATAATTTTCAAAGCAAAAGTAAATTGAGGAATTGAATGCATGGAAAAGGGAATAGGATAGAAATACAAAAACTATACCGCTGAAAAAACAACGGAAGGAGTAGTAGAAAGAGTAGGAAAACGAGTTTATAGAAAATAAGAAAGAAAGTTTCCCTTCCGTGCGCCGTTTTCTTTCAGCCGTGGAAGGGAAACTTTTCTTCCCCTTTCTCGCGGATTCAGTGCCGGTCAGTGTACCATCGAAAAGTTGAAGAAAAAAAAAAAAAAAAAAGAAAAAAGAAAAAAGAAAAAAGAATAGGGATTGACAGGAAAGGAAAGGAAAGGATAGGATAGGAGAAAAGCGACGAAACAGCGTAAATAGTTTAAGAAGGAGAAAAAGAGTGGGGATTAAAGGATGAGAGCATGAATTTTTTGTCGCTTACATCATACTGATATAATGACTATATGATAATGATGAACATGCATTAAATACATATATATATGTATCCAACAAATACATATATGTATATTACGATATTTATGTGTATGTACACACGCACTCGTATGTCTGCTCGTGTAAATGTATACCTTTAAAAATTTATGCGTATATATCGCGGTAGGGGTCATAAATATTTTTTTAAAGGTATGTACATTATGTGTATGCGCACGATGTTTCTCGTGCATGCGTATATCCGACATGTACGTATTACATACATACATACATACACATACACACACACACACACACACACACACCCGCCGCGGGCTTACACGTTTCTATAGATTACTTACATACATGATCCACACATGATCCTTTTTACTACTTTTGTTTGTTGGAGCAGAAAAATGAAATGTTGTTGTTGTTGTTGTTATTGTTGGAGTAGGTAATGTGTTGATTGCAAGAATATTTTTCTCTGATCGTTGTAGAAGCAGGGTTTTGAATCCAAGTAGATGGGAAGAATCGGTTAGTTTGTCGCGGGGGCTAGTTTGTCAGTAGGTTTCTTCTCAATCATCTGAAAGCAAACTCGCCGATTGGGACGACAAGCGCACAATCGACGATTCTTAAAACCCGATAAGCCCGATGATTGAAGCCCGGGATAATGCTCAAGCACATCCCGCGGTCATATGACAGCGCTGATGACGATGTTTCCGACAATTTTATTCGACGAGGATGAATGTATGTGTACAGGATGATACGCTTGATCGATAAATAAGTTTTTAATTTTTGACGTTTTCTAAAATTTTACTCATGACTCGTCGTCTATTGCGCAAATTGATAAAAGAATGTTTTAACTGACAATCTCTTTTATTAAGGGCCGCAGAATGTCTCAAGAAATAACCAATATTATATTTTAATAGAGATGCCATTTGTACTGTATGATATTGTAGTGATTGGCAACTCGTGTAAAAAAATAAACTTTTACGACAATAAGTTTAAAACATTTTTCAAATTTTTTATCTGATTGAAGTCAGATGCTGAAGATTGAAAAGTTTGTGTCTTCATGTGTACATAAAAAATATGCGAATAAGTAATAATTTTAATAAATAATTTTTATGCAAATAAAATAACGCGCTTATTGGCCATATCTTTTAACTTGATTTCGAACAACATTTATATTCCAAATTGTTTTTACAAATATTGCATATATATTTATTTACATCTAAAATATGTAATTCATGTAATATTACTTTATTACGAAATTATTTTATTTTCTAAATTTCAGTTTCATTTAGTGATATAAGTGCACCATGGCAAAGTTTATGCATCTGGCCCAATTTGTACAACACTTCTTTGACACGGATGAAAAAGGACTAGGTAGAAAAACAAATTTTTATAACTATGTAATTGTCGAAACATTTTTTGTAATATACAAATTTAGCAAGTTCAATTATAAATTGTACATATAAATATATAAATTGTATGTTTTTAAATACGCTCGATAGTTTTAGTTTTTTTTGTTTAAACCGGAAAGAGTTGCCGATCACTTAAGATTGCTACCATCACTGTCAAAGACTTTAACCGAGAGTTCTCTACGGTTTTTATTTGAACGCGGCGCAAATTTAACGCTCTTAACTTGACTTTTCTTAAAGTTGTCTCTCAAACTTTATATATATATATATATAGGATCTTTATAAAAAATATATCATATATAGAATAAGTGTTTACAGAGTTGTATTTTACATCTAACTAACGAAAAAAAAAGAACCATGCAGAGCAAACGTGATTCTTGAGTAAAATCTTTAGGTTTTAAATTAAAATTCAATTTTTAAATTAAAAATTCAATTTTTTATTGACTTATATACGCAAACGTTTCGATCTTATACATGACTTTTCTTTTTTTATTTATTTGAACCGTATGTTTTAAATCGATCACGCCTCGTCCACTCGGTTTTAAGAGACAGCGCGCATAAACGTTATTTTTGTTTTACAAGTTTTACACGTTTGTGGACAACTTTGTCGATTTATAGCGTTTCTTTCCATCCAGGATGATTTGCATAGTTTCGCTTCTTCTATTCTTGCCGACGACGCAACGAGTCGCGTTCTCTTTTAGACTTCGATTTGGAAATATTGCCGTGACGCTTGGGTTTAGGATAAAGAAAAAAAACAGAGTGAAAGAAAACAAAACCTTATTAAGAGATAGAGAGAGAGAGAAGTGTCAGAGTACCGCTACTAATTATCACTAATTAATAAACTATTAACGCGTTAAATAGCACCATTTTAAAACGAGATAGTGAGGAAGAAAAAGATATAATCGCGAGAACGAAAGATAAGTAAGAGAGTAGAACAAAACATAGTACTGTTGTTATTGATTTCTAATTTGTTATCGATCGTCACAGCTACGGCTTTACTATATATTCTCCTAATAAAGTACGTATGTAACTTCTCGAGGTTACGAAAGATAGATAGCGAGTCGTGCGAAAGACAGAGAAAAATATAAAAGAAAACGTAGTTTAGATTTTTAGCGCAGCGAGTGTGTCTGTTAATTAAAGATAAAAAAAAATAAAAAAAAATATCAACGGGAGTGACAGCTCGGTATTGTTGTCCTTTGACGACAAGTCTTGTGCGACCGGTGTTGCGTGGGTGTGTTGCGTGAGCGAGAGTGCATGTGATAACGACGGGCGCAACAAAATAAAAAAACAAACAAACAAAACGTGGACTCGGTTAGTTAGGGATAAATAGACGTATATAAAAAAAAAAAAAACAACGCTCTGGAAAGACTGGGAATTTAATTAAATCACACCCTCGGAGTAGTTACCTAATTAGGAAAGTTTGCTGTAAGGTTATTAAACGACTGTTCGAATTTATTGTTACTAATAGTTAATGGGCTATCTCTAACGTCTTACGGTCTAGTTTACTCAATAAAAAAAAAAAACAGAGGATAAAAAGTTGGTTAAGAAACGCGTTATCTTCGCCTAAGGATGATAGTTGTATGAAAAAAAAAACAAACAAACAAATTGTGATTACGTTTAGCTGAGTAAGATTGAAATTTCACGTCAAAAAATAATACAGATAGAAAGTACACACCGAAAGTGCTACGTTCTGATCTCTTCTTCAGTTTCTTTTTTGTTTTTTTTTGTTTTTTTTACACGTGTAAAGCTAACGGAGAAAGATTTTATATAGCTCTCGAGTACGCAAGTTACAAAGCGATTCCTATAAGACGGTATTTTTAACGTTTAAAACAAAAAAAAAAACAAGTTAACGAGATTTACTTCTTACCGTTTAGTGAAGTACGAATGTTATATATTTTCGTTGTTACGTGCTGGTTGACTCGATCAACAAGCGGAAACTAATCCTATTTACATCGACGACATAGCATATTACTCTTCTTAAAACTGTGTCTTAAAATCGTCAATGGTGTATCGGTCGTCTTGCAGCCTCTTCACTGAGGAGGAGGAGTGCAACGACGTCGAACATCGTGACGGTGGTTGTATCTGCGAAAAAAAAATAAAAATAAAAATAAAACTCGGACGTTATAGAGGTAAATCGCTGTAATTATTGATTAAGGGATAAGTTGTGTACAAATGTATTTTAAATTATCTCAAAGTACCTTACGCGGGTGCTGCTTAACTCAGAAAGGAAAACATAATTAATGACTCACTTTGACTAAGTTTACTATAATGAATAAACAAGTTTTATAATAATGTAAATTACACACACACAATTGTTACATAGAGGCCCTGTCGTTTCCGCCTCAACTTAGGATTGGCGAGAGCGAGAGGAAAATACCGACACGCATATAGGATCAATAATTAAGATATCGATTATTATCTAATTAATTAATTAATTAATTAACATTTGTAATTCTCGAAGTATAAGGCCATCGTAGAGACAAGTATTAAAATAGGGGAAAAAAAAAAAGATATTTTTAATGAAAACAAACAACAAATGCCAACTATTGTGTTCTCGTGAGAATCATAATTATTCCGTAATTTTTAAGTATGTAAAGAGAAAAGAAAAGAGCGTATCTAAGTCGTTGTAATTATTAATTATTTCGTTAGAAAAAGCAACACGACGGGAGAAAGTTTTTTATATTAAATGGTTGTATGACAAATCACACACAGAGGACGGCGAAATATAACACGATTAAAAATAATAACTGGGTGTGTGCGCGTGTGCAAAAGGCATGATTGATGAACGATCAATAATAAAAGCGATTGATAAAACCAAGATTGAATCTCTCGCTGAATAAAAACTTCATTTTCAACACAGAATGAACGATATGTGAGCGATAAAGCGGAAAGAACGGTCGAGCGAAAAGATTTATCACGCGGTGCGGTGTTTGTTGTTGCTTCAAGAGCGAGTGTAAGGATGCGCATTTGACGTTAACAGCCAGAAAGATATCATATATATATATATATATATACGCGTATACACGGACACACAGTGAGAGAGACGCTCACATACACATTTTAAAGACGCTAGATTTCGAGTGGCGCAAGCCAAGCGCGCGAATCAGGTTTAATAGTTGCCAAATAACGTTCTGTTATGTGAACTTGATAAGTAAAACCTAGTGTTTACTTGCTAAGTGAACAGACCACGCGAAACAGAGATAAAGCTTAAACCGCATTACAATAAAATATAGCACATGTAGGGAATATAACTTGCATTATAATGAAAAGAAAAACACATACGTAGGTAAAATCCGTTAGTGCTTGTTAAAACAAAGATGTGATGACGAGTGTCGGGGCGCAATATTTCCAAATCGACGAATCCTCGAACTTGTCGCTCATCCTCACTCAATAATTACTCGCGACTCAGCGAAAAGAAAACAAAAATATCGAGTGTTTGTCCGTGTTTAATTTTTAGTGATGTCCTCTGATTTGAAGAATAGAGCGAGAAACTACGGGAGATTGGCGGAATCGAACGTCAGTTTGGGTCGAAGTCAAAATCGATTAGATTCCTCTGTACTTGTTACAAACCAACTTGTTATTAGGTCATCGAGCGAGAAATCGTGTAAAATTTTGAGCTTCACGTGTATCTGTCGTTGATCAAGGATTGCAAACAAATTCAAGTGGTCCGCGTGTTGTGGTTTATTTTCGAATTGGAAAACCACACGTTGATGTTGTACTTTCGAAAATTTTTACAGCACATCGTGAAAGCATCAAATTCAAACGTCACTTGCATGTAACTGTCCCGATTGTGAACTTCGGAGTGATTAATGCTTCATTATCAGAATTCACACTTGAAACAAGAATTTTTTATTGGTCAAAGTCACAGAGGAAAGAGCGGGAGTTATTTCTGAATGAACACTCGAGAAAGTTTTAAGCAGGAGTTGCTGCTTTAAGTAACAGAGTTGTATAGGAAGAGTTCGGTTGTTTTTTTTAGGATCGCAGCTAATCTCCTTGACGTGGTTTTGTAGTAGTCGATGGTCCAGTTTCCCGGGATGCTTGCGATGGCAAGAGAGATTGACGAAATCGATCGATTCCTTCTCGTCGTTCCTTTTTGTTTGTCTCGTACACACCACACACGCACACTTTACCGACAAAATGGAGCAAACGCGAAGAAAGAAATTATCTTCTATCTCGCGATGATTTTTTGTCCGGGATATTTTATTTGTCCGTCTGAGTGTGTAAAAATTCTGTTCTCAATTGCTATCAAGCGCGATAAACATGTATATCAATATAATCAGTTGTTACTTTGTTACCCAAATTATGATCGCACGTTAGAAATACGTTTTGTGTTTGTAAACGCGACATATTTACGTAACAAATAATGAAAAACAAATGACGAGTTTTTTTTATTCGTCATCAAATGGTTTATCGCGTCATTACACACGCAAGCAGATAAATAAAATTTACAGGGGTGAGTGAGTGTTATGTCTTGTACTTTTTTGTCGGTAAAAAAAACGAAAAAAAAGAAAAAAAAACAGATACACACGTTATTTTTCTCACACACGTTATTATACATCATACGAGTACGTCATGCATCATACGCTCTTACTCCCTCCCCCCACTCTTAGAAATCATTGTCCTTCATGATCGCAAGCACTACTACTAGTACTACTATTACTACTACTTGTACTACTATTATTACTATGATACCATGATTCTTACTATACGAGTATTCTTATTATTATTACTGCTATTATTATTATTATTATATCTTACACACACACACGTATAAAATACATATATATACATATAAATATATATACTTAACGGTGTTTCTAGTGGTTTAACAGATTAATTGATACTTAAGATATATTAATAACGATTATAACATATAATATTATATATATATATATATATAAATCTCTAAATACGTATATATATACATATTATATAATGATGTAATGGCCAACCTCAACAGAAAATTAAGATAAAATCATTATTCATAAAAATTACACGCTGTGGAATTAGAATATGAGGAAATGAATTAAATAGAAAATAATATTGATGAAAACAAAAAAACCAACTTCTTATCAATCGAATCAATCTCTTGATCCCTTCACTTAACGTAGATTATCATATCTGTAATTATTATTACTTCTGCTATGCGAGATTAAAACACTGCACAATACAGAGAGATCTTTTTTTTTAGCAATAATTACGCAGAAATTTTATTATATATATATATCGTCGAAAAAAAATTTATCATATCGCCGGATTTTGTGTGAGTGTCAGTGAGTGAAATATATAATATTTTTTTTTTTTTTTTTATTTAGTTTTAGAAAATTACGCGTGAATGTGTGTGCGAACAGCGAGCATGCGAGTGCGCGGAAGATGAAAAAGTTACACGAGTTAGAGAATCTTAGAATCTTAATCTCGCGATGAAACGCACTTATCCACCAGTCGACTTCTTCGATCGAACAAATTGTCGCGTTCTAGACTACTCAACGTTATGCTTTCTTTTTGCCGCTTCTGTTTTATTTCTACGTCACGTATTGTGATTTTCGTGGATACGTGATTACGCAAAATGAGAAGATAATATCCTATTTTCATGCAAGTAAGAAAAAACTCTAGAAATTGAATTCAGATTAACATGTGAGATTTTTAAGGAAAAAAAAAAAAACAAAGAATAAACTGATTTTCGTATACGCGGTGGCTCGTGTGCCACATTAATGAAATTTACAGAGGTGGTCCACTGTTGAAAAATGTTGATTTCAGGTGACTTTTTTTAATTCTTATTGACGCAAACATTCAGAACGTATCGGAAAAGGTGGAGATAAGCTTTTTAATTCGTGCAGTGTTTTATGACGTTTTTTTTTCCTCGAATCTGAGACGTGTTTTATTGTATAACATTTATTGCACTTATATATATATATATGATCACTGCTTTCGTAGTGAATTGTTTCTCACACGTTTCAACGGGACGTAGTCTCAGTTTCGAGTTTGATACCGAGACATGTCAGCACACACACACTTGCTTAAATTAATTACCAATTTATAATGAACTTTCAAACAACAAGTAAAGTTCTAGTGCACTAGAGTGTACGAATAATAACTAGCTTGTGCTGACATGGTCTCATGTGTATACACGTGTATAGAAAAATCGAAGCTTAATCTCTTAGGCATATAGTAAAACTTAATAACCCCTTAACCGGGCAGAGAATATTTTTCTAGCGCCCATATATAATTTTAATGTGCGTTTAGTGTGTTCTCACGTTAGATTGTATTATATAGTTATTTCGTAATTAATACGTAGATATAATTTTACATATATAATATAGATGTAGAAAAAAGGGTCAACTAAACAAAAGAATAAAAAAAGAGAACGCATCTCGACATCCTAAAATAGCACAAAAAATGAAAGATCATATATATAATATTTAGAAACAAAAATCTCCAACATAATATGCTTAGTTAAAAATTTGTTATATCTATAAGCTATTCGATAATCTATACGATAATCTATAAACAATAATTTTAGATAAGACTTGTATAGACAACTAGAACTGTAATAGAGTATACGTATAGAGTTACATATAGATATATAGCTGTATAGCGCGTGATACACATGTTACGAAAGGACCCGGTTAAAGGGTTAAAGGTCTTTACGAAAAGAGAGGAACACTCAAATCCTTTAAGTCCGTCTTTCTTCTCCTCTGTGCTTCCCTTTCTTTCATCTCATTTCTCTTCGACCGTCGCACGAAACCTCTCGCTCTCGGTGCTTAGCTTCGAGACGAGTGGCACTCGAGCGGAGGAAAAGTGCTGCATTCCCACACATGAAACAAGTTCTAACGATTTCTTTCCTTTTGTCCGTCGCAGACGTTATCCCGATCCCGAAATTTAAAACTGTCGAAACTGGAAGCCCGACCTTCATTCCCAACGGAGATGCTGCCCCAGGTCCCCAACGGTTCTCTTTGACCCAACACACGAATTATCATCCCTATAGGCGCTAAAATACACACGTTGACGTCGTCGTTCGAGCGACCGAGAGAAAACGGGACGGGAAAGAGAGATGAGTTTCTTAAGAAAGTGCGAATGGGTGAAAGAGAGAAATCGAGAATGCGTGAGAGAGAGAGTGTGTGTGTGTGTGTGTGTGTATGAGAGAGAGAGAGAGAGAGAAAGAGAGAGGGAGAGGAAAATAGAAAGAATGCGAGAGTGAAAGAACGGATGTGAAGACGCACAGCACTTCCGAGCGAAATCTCTCTTTCGCGCTTTCGTGCCGGTGTATCTTCGTATAGTTTTGAATTATATATATATTACGATTTGTTAATTTTATAGCGGTGACTTTAAGCTCGTTTCCGGCAATCGAGATAGCGCGCGCACAAGATAATAAGATTGCCGTCTAAGAAGATCTGTTAAAGTAATAATCAGAAGTAAGTGCGCCCGGTTTACACAGTAAGATTAGCTAAGCCACCGTCTTACGTTAGCTGTATGATTCCATTATTAAGCTAACATTAAAAATTTTATCATTTAATCTTTAGAGCGTAGTAACTTTGTAGTAAGTCTTAAGGTGTGTCCTACTTTTTTTATGGATATACATATGTTATATTTAATCGCACAATCGATGTCTATAATTGTTTTAAGCAATTAAAAGTGTAATCCTATTTAAAAATAGTTAAAAGATGAAAACAATATATATATATATATATACAATATATCCGTTTAACGCTTTTCTGTTACAAGTGTTGCAAAGATTTGTGACATCTATTACATCAAGAAAAATAATTTTTATACAACATTTAACTTGTATTTTTTTATATCAATCGAATAGAAATATTGATAGTGCACGCAGAAGCTAATCGCTTTAACAAAAGCTTTTGTCTCAGTTCGCGCTCGAAAATAATTTCGACACATTTTCAATTCGTTAATCGTTGATTGAGAGATTTTTTTTTCGGTGAGAAAAATACGTCGTGTTTTTTTCGATACAAATGAAGTCTAGTTGGAAAGCGTTAAGCGGATCGATAAAATCGTCGACGCGATGACGTTCCCGGTTTTATAGGTGTCTGCGCCTCGCCGTGAACGGATGTAAAGTCGTTGCAAACGAGTTGACCCGTTTTTCGGACCCTCGCTTCAGCCATTCCCCTTTTTGCAAATTAGTCACGAACTCGTCGTCGCGTTTTCGAAACTCGTCCTGAGAGAGCCGACAACGCTCGGATCTCTCTCGGATCCGGCAGAAGAAATGTTGTGTTGAATCCTCCTTTCGAGATCTAGGTCGGCGGTATTAGTTCACAGCCCGTTTGCTCCGGAGTTCAAATTACGCTTTTCGCAAAACTGAGTCCGACCATCTGTCCATCCGTACATACTTACCATCCCTCTATCAACTCCCGGATCGTTTCATGGGTGAGATGTATATCCTCTCTCATTCTGATCCTGCGCACATCCGCTTTCCATCCTATTTTCCGTCTGCTTTCAATTTCTGATTTCACCATCCGCTCGCTCTCTTCGGACAATTACACGCGATAACTTCTGTCATTTCACTTTTTTTTTGTTTTTTTTGTCGTATCTTTCATCTTTTCTTTCTTTCGCTCTTGCTTGTTCTTTTTTTTTTCTTTTCTGATATGTGTATCGTTAGAGAAGAACAACGCTAATGTGAAATCCGTCGAAGAAATTTTAATTATTTTTATATCGAAGAAGTCTCGATACGATTAAATTGGAAATTAATTAACAATTATTTTGTTTGTGCAATTTTCGTTACTTATTTACTTATTATCTGTTTATTGTGTTAATTACGTGTTGGAGCGGTTTTTCTCAATTTCAGTTTCTTTTAAACATAAAATCTGTCCTATATCCTCTTTTCATTTGAATTCACCTGATCTCCTTTTCGAACATGATCATTAGTCTTTCGAACATGATCAGTCTGTCATAAAATAACACGAACCATTGCTGCTCTGTACCACCCTCTCCGATGACGTCCTCTCGCCACGTCCTGGCATACAGTACTATCTTTTATGCGATTCTACACAGGATATGGACCAAGCGTTCCTGCTGCGCCAGGAACCAACGACTACAGCGGTGGACCCCAAAGGGGTTACACGGGATCAAGCAACAACAATTATCATCCTTATCGTCGCTAAACAAGATAAAACTTTGGTATAACAACTTCGAGGACTCTCTGTCCTTATCTTTGTTGGCACACATACCACATATGCTTACTTTATTATAATATAGAGTTTATACTTAAAGTAAGAGAAAGATGTCCAGTTTACATTTGTAAGTCTGCGGTTGAGAACTCGAAGAGAGAGAGGACGTTTCGGCGTGGGACGTTGGTCGCAAAGTCTTCTTCAACTTCAAGAAGGAATAAATCTCGCGGAGCAAACAATATCAGGCTGCAAGAATTCGTTCGAACGCGGCCGGAACAAGATGTGTGTCAAGTTAATACAAAATTTTTAAGACACCTGGACACCTCATTGATGGTTGTTACTCGCGAGAACGAGCATCGCGATAATTCGCGCGGACGAAGTTGAATTGGACCATTCGATATTTCTCGTCTCTCACGTACGGTAAAGTTTGCAACGTCATTTATAAATCTTTTCATCGTCGGAACTGTTAGATTTTTTAAAATAAAAATTGGACACGTTATTTTATATACTTGCTGTCAACTTTGTATATTTTTATATTATGTAACTTTAAGACATATTGTGTATGTATTACTATATAAAGAGAAAAAAAATACGACAATTTTTCAAAGACGAAGATTCAAATATTTCGAAATAAATAAACTGTTTAAATATATGGACTTAACGCGATGGCGTCCGTTTTTCACGAATGACTCGCGAGAGAGAACTTGTCAATGACTTGTCACCGATAATTCGTGGTAGGTTTGGAAATGTACAAAAACTGTTGAATTCGTGATTCCAAAATGCATATACCTTTTGTACGTTTCCGCGTAAACGGATGATGATACACAAAGCGGAGCAGACACACATGACATCCGTGAACTCTCGTCGTTCGATTTTCACGGATGTATAAAAAAACAAAACAAAACAAAAAAAAAAAAAATGTAAACTACAAAAATCGAAGTTTAAACTAAACTGCGAGCGTATGTTGAGTCATTTAATGTTAATCGCGATTGCGAAGTTGAATGTACACGCGAGTTAAGCTCGCGGCACACGATTACTTTTCGTGATCTGTTGTGAAGATCCGAATCGTCGCGATGTTCGCGCGCATGATTTACGCTCTCGACATGGTGAAGAAAAGCATCGTGTGCCGCGAGGTTTTTTTTTAGCATTACGAATGACGAGAGCATGTGAACGGAGTTAGAAAGTAAGAAATTGCGTATAAAACTGTTCTTATCCCCATATTTTAACTGTTAAGTTTTACGGAGCAATAAGAAACGACCGGACGAACGATAAGATCATCGATAGTTGCGTTATGGAAAACAAATTATAGAGAGAGAGTTTTATTTATACACGAAGAGAATGAAGTTAGACTTAATTTTTGTTTCTCAGCGTTAAAATTGCAGACACTCATCGTCCTACTGTTTCGGCCTCTTGCGAGGCTTAATTTTTATTTTTTTGATTTACGAGCGATGTGTGAAAAAACTTGTTGTTTCTCTTTTTTTTGTTTTTTCTTTTCGTCTCTTCACGCGTTTTTATTTCAATTATAATTGTCGTGCGCGCAATGACAGCGTTAGAATCTAGAACCTAATACTTTCTTTTTCTGAATTTCTGTCGTAGGAAGTTTATTTCCTAGACGTCCTGTTCATTTTACTGACTGGATGACGCGAGGCTTATGGACTTGAGGTAAAATAAAGCAAAAGAGCTTAAACATATTGCGAACAGAGATTTGTCTTTTGATCATTTTGATTAATCTTTTTCTACGTATCATCTTTTTCTCATTCTCTCTCTGCGTGCAGAGAAAATCTTCAAAAAATCTCGCTCTATATACACGTTCTAAAAAATACAAATTGTCTTCTACGTTCGATAATACGTGAAGAATTTCATGACTGTGTCATCCCTCTTATCAATGAGAATGAGAACAATTTGCATTTGCAAGAAAGAGAAATACGTTTAAATTCCTATATCTATCTATTTGTTCAATTATATTAAAGCTTCAAGAAATACCGAAGCGTGTGTACAGAAATTTTGGAAAAGAATTTATCTCTATGCTTTCCAAATGGGAATCAGATTTTGAGCTTTTTGAGTTTGAAGAATAATAGAAAATTATTTTTCTACACAAAAAAAAAGTAGCAATATACGAACGGGCGGACAAACTTTGGTTTGGTTTGATTTTCGGAAATCGTGTCTATAGATTTTTGTAGCACAGTGGAAAATTCTCAACTAGAAGAAGCGTATCTCTTCTCGCTGGAATGTTTCTTGATAACGCGTACTCTTGATGCTACCATCCGAGTACGTACTGTAACCGACGCGTTCGACAGTAGTAAGTAAGTACCATGTTAAAAAGAAACGTACGCGATGTGAAAAAGAAAATAATATATATATCAGAGATGGATTCCGAAAATCGATCCAAAAGTATAGAATTAACGGCCAGATCTGTGTTATACTTATTTGAGAAACAGATTCTGTATAGAATATACTATATTTGGCCCTGAGTTAGTGTGTATGTCTTATCACTTGTAGAGAGAGAGGTTTTTTCACGAAAAAAATATATGATAATAAATAAAGATTGAGCATGATTGGGCTATAAAGATGGATAAGAAGATAATATCCAAACGCCAAACGTAGTTAAAATGAAATAATTGCGATAGTGGTGTAAAAATAATGGGGGACAAGTGTGTAGTATAGCTTAGATGTATTGAAATGTGTATTTATATGCATGTATATGGGTTGTAAAAAAAACCGATACGATTTACATACGCGGTGGATAAATTATATTGACACTTGTACTACGGACTTGTTTTGTGAGAAATACGATTTTGTATTTCGCAACTTGCACACCTGCGTCTTTCGGCACACACGTACTTCGAGCGATGAATCCCAAGAGAAAATGATGTCGGATGGGTTGCGGCAACAACAACGAAGAAAACCGTTTAATCGTAATCGCACTATTGAGATTAGAAGAACAAAACTTTAAGAAATTAACGGAATAATCTGTTGTACGATCTCTATTTTTTTTTTTTTTTTGTGACAGCATCGCAACAACTCCACGTCCAGCGCTGATACCGTACCTATTATATCATTCGTATTTTGTTACATATACTGCGGAACCACAAAACGTCAGCGACAAAAATGCATTCTTTTATAGCATAGAGGCGATTCGTATGGATTCATAATAAACGATCACATTTTAATAGAAAAAAAAACAACATCGTTTGAACGAAGCGTTGTCAATTATTTGAAAATTGTTCCCCGTTTCCAATTTTATCCTTCAATTATGTGTCTTGACTCAATTGTTCTTTTCAGCTCATAATTTTACAGAGGTAAGTTAGTGAATGTAGAAAGTGTTCAGTTGCTAAATTAGAATTTAAATGAGGAAGACACTTCTAGAGTCCGCGGATGCGAAGTCTTTATACTCATTTTTTTTTTATATAATTTTATTAGAGGATGTGTAACGGTTGTGCGAAATAAAGCAATTAAAATGCGACTTATTTAAGAATACAACGAGATTTTATTACATCAAGATGAGATATGCACATTGTTGAAAAATCCGTACTTTCAGTAAACAGTTTCGGAAGCCTATGATTTTTGGTTAAGAGGATATCTTCGGTTTTAAGCGTCAAAAGTAAGGTAATTATTTAAAATTGTTCGGTTTTTTTTGTGCTTAAATGCAAAAATATCCTCTTGAGCAAGAGAATATTGGCCTATTCATATAGTATGTACATTTTTTTTTGTCTTGTTCCTTACCTTTCAATAATAATTGGAAGGGTGCGGAACAAATGAATAAAAGTGCAAACAAAAAGTGTTTCTTGTTCATTTTTTTCTTTTTTTTATAAATATCGTTTAGTGATATATTTATATTTCGACGTTATAAAATTATATAAGAGTTAAATATATGTAATAAAAAATTGATTCTTTTTCGATTGACAATTCGATTTTACGCAATCAAAAACTTAATGATTTTTTTAATTACGAACTACAACATTGCGACACAAAATAAAGTCACGTATCACTCGTAAGGGTAAGATATCTAGATATGTTAATTAATTACTCAGATATGTGGATTGTCTCTCGAGAACGTGCAATAGTCGCTCTATCAATTTTATTATATAATTTTTCTTTTATCTCGAAAACCTTAATAACTTTATCACACATCAAAAGCCCTGCAAAATGTCACTTACGCGCTTTTTTAAATCTAGACTCTTGTTTATTATTTAACTTCGTAAGTCTCTACGTTCGATTGTTACTTTGATTTTACAATTGCATCGCTTGTTTATTCGATGATTTCTGTTAAAGTGTATATACTGTCCAATTTTCTACGGGTAATAATGCAATATTTTTTCTATAAAAGAACGGCGAGAAGAGAAATACGGAATATCTCGTGACAACTGCCTAAAATTCAGAATCAGCTTGGGACGGTTTGGTTTTCGTACGTACGTATATTCGAGTGTCTCATTTTTAATATTTTTTTTTTTTCTATTGCATATACGCTATTTGTATATATGCTCTGCGTTTCGAGTATCTCTTGTTTGTTTTTGATACAAGACCCTTTTTTATAGATTCGTGTTTGTCTCGCGCAACAACTTGAAATATAAATCTTCGTCGAATATCCACATTATCTCTGATGTGTATTCCGATATGTTATTGCAAAAATTCTCCGATTCTCTCGAAACGACACGTTTTGTTTATGACAACCTACATATGCAACTTCATAAATTTACATCGTTGTTTGTGTCCCGAGAATTTACGAGGAATTGAATGTCAGTGATAGAAATGATGTCGTTTATACGACACACCGCGCACATATGCGCTTTTCATCTCCGTCATAAATCTACGCGTTTGCCAACGTCTTCAGAAAACTTTCCTCGCTACAAGTAAGTTTCTAACAGCAGCTTTTTACGACATATACATATCATATAATTGCGACATAAACATATCTCCGTACGTGTATGTATTCACACGTGTGTGGATACCACTCGCGCTTGGCACTCTCGATGTTCATACGACGGAGCATTTATGACATCGTTGTCCTTTCGATTTCGCTTTGCTGTCGTTTCCCTGCTCTATCTGCTTCCGAATGGAATCTGTAAAATAGACAGGGAACGAACGGGAACTTTCTTCGCGAGAGAAAAAAAAATTGTTTTACAGAATTTAAAAGCTTAAAACTCTGTAAAAATATATTTTTCGCTTTTTGTTCTATTTTAATCAATGCAAAAACATCATCAATTAACCATCTGCGCAATTTGATTTATTAATATCTTTTTAATTGGAGTTATGTAATTTTTAAAAAATTAAATGAACGTAATGTAATAATGTGTTACCAGCGATTGTTTTCTTGTCCACGGCTGACAGTGCGTCGCAAAGCTCCTTCACCAACCCCACATCGGGACTTAATCCGGTGGCCCAGATCATCAGCATTCGAAATCCGTGTTCCTTGTAGCTTGAAGGACCTATAATTGGAGCTTTATCGTCCTTTTCATAAGGCTGCTCTAGTCGCACTATGGGAATATCGAGGTACAAATCACATATCTATAAACCAGGATTAATTGTCAACAACAGTCATTTCGCGTTATCTTTGTGGTTTTTTTTATTTTTTTTTATTTACGTCAGACGACTCTAGTTTTACTTTTGTACCTCGATGAAAGCTCGAGACACGCATCTGTATTGCAGATGTAATTTCTATCCGACCTCGTACCTGCTCTTGAAAACTTTATTGATGTTACATGTGTAAAATCCAATTATATGTAATTAACCAAAATACTTGTCGAAAGAGAAAACAGCTGATATGAGTGGAAAAAAGAAGTCAACTCTGTGCGATACACACACGACGCCGATTTACCCGTGTATTGATGCTCGATCGCTCGGATCTGATCGACGGTGAAGGCCCAGTGGAGAGCCAACTTCTTCCAGTCACCGGGCGCCAACTGCTTGTAAGCCAACTTCCAGAGAATGGACCGCATCTGCTCGGACAAACGGCCGTTGTTGCTGGAGACGCTGCCGCCGCGTGATCCTTCCCGCCATCGTCTCCGCGCCGGAGTCAGTTCCCGGACTTCCTTGTCGGAATTCGAGATCTCCTAAGAGTTTCGTGGCCACATTTCAAACTATCGATCTTTGTTATCGTGACTGAACATTTCGTTGAAATGAGACAGAGGGGATGAAAAGATTGAACGTTAACGAGCGCGAAATGAGAAAAAAAATGAAGACTACGTATCTAAATAAATCTTTCACATTTCGTAACCCACCGGGATCGGATAATCCAGTCTTGCGGTTTTGATGATCATGTCGACGATGGCCGTGAAACTGCCCCTCGCCGCGATGTAAAGTGGCGTTCGGCCGCTCTGCAAAACGTCGTGGGATGAAACTTCGATTTAACTTCGTTATCGCGAGTTTATATACGACCGGCAGCCCCCGCCGTCAGCCCCGGCAACAACCCCTATCGCGTGTTAACCGCGCTACGGCGTGGAGGATTAGAGCTTTAAGCTTTCTACAAATAACGCGAGTCAATTTCCCCACGGTGACACGTGTCACATTCTGTCGGCGACCCGTGTCGCGGGATCGACCCGTGTCACGCACGTGCAATGTCGCACCTTTCGGCTAAAAAGTTAATGAAGAGCAGTTCGGATGTCACATCTAGCAGGGATTATGCGAGAGATTAAAGTTTTTTACGCTTCCTTTCTTTTTCGCATTTTTTTGCGAAAGTGAGCATTGTGTTGCGAAGGTATTTTATTCTTTTTGTTTTTTTTTTGTTTTTACCGAACGCGGATCTGTTTAATTTAATTCGCAGCGTGTGTAAACTGCACACGTTCGTGCCGGGTCTAACATTCAATAATAAAATAATAATGTTCGCGAATGCTTAAACCGTAATACCGCATATCGATAATTACGTTTGAAATATGCAAATGGGAATTGAATTAATTATGTCGTCAAATAATAACGCGATTATATAGCTAATTTTGTCTTTTCACTTTGCATGCGCTTTGCATATATAGATACACGTGTGCCAATACACGTGCAAGTTCCGTGACGTTTTGCAATGTGTTTTCGACACAATATTTTACCTGTTCTTTTTGCTCGATATTCGCGCCAGCCGCGAGAAGTAATTCACAAATATCCGTGTGTCCCATCTCGGCTGCGATGTGTATGGGCGATTGAAGTCTCTAAAAGAAAAATCGATGAGAAGTTGTGCGAATTTTTCGCAGTTTAATTTACTAACTTTTCGACACTCTCTTCTCGATAAAAAAAATAAAATAAAATAAAATTTATACAGTTACCGAATATACACGGTTGTAAAAGTAATTTTTGCGCACAGTGGACGACAGAAAGTTGCGGAATAGAACGAGCGGTTGTTACAGTTTAGCCGGTATTAAGGCGCTCGCTCGCTACGGGAGGGGAAAACCACCCTCTTTGCTCTCGGATTTCCGCAAATTCCTGTTGCCCACGTTGTACTATGACAGAAGGAGTTGGAGGTTTTCGATAGTAATTATCAAAATTGATAATCTAATCCTTCTTCCCCCCCTCCCGCCCTTTCCGTTTACATACCAGATTCAAACAGTTGAGATCGACACCTTTGTTAATTAATATCTCGACCGTTTCCACTTCGTTGTTTTGGCAAGCCAGATGCAGAGGCGTGTTGCCGTTCTGCAACGAGATAATCGAACAAGCACTCTATATAATTTGTTCACAAGTTGTTATTCTCTTAGAGAAAACAAATATGTGTTTTTACGTGTTTTTTTAGTTTTGTTTAATTTTGTTGCAGTTTAATACGCATCTGTATATGCGAAAGCGGATTGTTAGCGGGAGTTTATATTTGGAGATACCTTGCACTGCTTGTTAAGATCAGCTCCGTGCTGAATCATGGAGTCGAGGATCCCTTTACATCCTTGGCTCGCGGCTACGTGAAGGGGGGTGAAACCCTCCTGCGGGAGGTGGACACACGGTCGATGCGCATACGAATCAGACACAAAATGCTCGTTACATATATTGTGCGAAACAATATAAATATGGTTTCGGGCTATGTTCCGCGTTCGCGAAGGAAATTGATCTGTTTGTGTTAATTCAATTTACCGTGTCGATTAACTCGGTGTTCGCTCGTGCGTTTAATAACAATTGCGCAATGCCCGTGTGTCTCGTTCTTGTGGCGACGTGAAGCGGTGTATTGCCCTCGTTATCCTGGGCGTCTACGTCCGCGCCTAATCCTATAAGAACCTCGACCGCCTCCAAGTGTCCTTCGGTGCACGCACAGTGTAACGGTGTCTGTCCTTTCTGGAAAAACAAATCCGTTACGAAAGTTGAAGCCGATATAAGAAAAAGTATTTCACACTGACGCGACTTTAATGACGCGCGCGCTCCACACGTATCGAGTTGTGAAAGCCGCAGAATAATTATATAACTTTTATGTTTGATACACACGCGTACTTAAATCTTTCGATATCTGCCGATAAATTTTGTTTGCACGTGATTATATATAGACTACATGTGGGAATGTATTAATTATTTTTTTACACGATCAAACAAAGACAACGTTTGAAATTTGAAATAAAGCTTTGTGAAAAGGCTATATTTTGCCGCGTAATATTCGCGCAAAAATGTTTTACGCAACGTTTTATTATACGAATTTTGCAGCGAGCGATAAAAAAAAAATCTGTTATTTTAATCTGTTATTTTTTTCTCTCGGCAGAACGTTTATTTGTTTGAACAAACATGAACGCGAGCTTGTATATATAAGTCGTAGGGGAGTTAATATTTCTCTCGAATAAAGTAATAATTTTCGAAGAACACATTCGTCGTTTTAGACACTTTTACATACTTCGGGAAAAATGTGACGGGAGATGAGAAACAGTTGGGGAGGAAAGTTTCGTCCTTACGTGTTACAAAAAAAAAACAACGAACGTTGATTTGAGAGAGTAAATAAAAGTTGGATAAGTATGATCATTCGATCGCGCGCGTATCACGAACAGATAAAAATTCTACGCGCGACCTCACTCGAAGAGGGATAGATTGAATGAAGAAGTCAGGGAGAGAGTATCCGGGGGGTGAGCGGAAAGGGACTGCGATCGAAGAAAACGAGAGAAAGAGAGGTTTGTTTACAAAAGTTTATCGAATAATGTGCTCAAGTCCGTGGTTGAATTTCACAGTTCGCGAAGATCTTCATCTCTGAGGATTTTGCTTGTCTTCCCGACGACGTAAGGTCGACAGTGACGCACACGTTACAGCAAGCGACAAAGAGATCCTTTCCAGCTTCTGACTTGAAAGATAGGAGAGAGAGAGAGAGAGAGAGAAAAAGAGAAATAAATATTCTGACCTACCTACTTGCGTACACACTAGGGTGGTTTTCTTTTTATTCTTGGTAAAAATTTTTTTTTTGAATTCAAAAAGTAAGAGCCACCCTCGGTACACACACGACACCGCACACGCGAAAATCCGAACGTTCCGGTTTCAATTAATTAACGACGACGCGTTAAGTGGACGATCGATTGATCCCATTCGATAAATTATGAACATTCCCCCCTTTTATACACTTTACTTGTGCTCCGCGATCGATACGCGCGTTGCTTTATACATGATTCGCTATTATTCTCGGAGGTTTGTTGATGCGTTTTCCCTGTTTGCGAATTATACGGATATAAAAAGACTTGCCACACACGTACGCATGCATCATAAAATGTGTAAAAAAAAAATATATAAGTATATACAAATTGTATGTAATACTTAACATATTGTGATGGGATTTAATTCCATATAGTTTATAAAAAAAAAGCAAAAAGTTTGTTTTTAAAGAGACTCTGAAATTAAATCGCGTATCTCGAATGAATCGCGTGTGTCGAAATAAATGTTTCCGCGCGTTGTTATATTGTTTTAAACATCAATCTTTTCAAAAAAAATTTTCTGCATTATAATTACATTCAAATACAACATACAGAGGATCTGATATATCAAGTGATACTCTCCGAGCGATGTCCCAGGGATAATCGTATTCGAGGAGATGTGTATTTCGTATATATATTGGGAAACAGCTTGAAATGTCCCAGAGAGCATCACACGTCAAAGCTGATCCCGGATTGTAGATAGATGCTTGTCGTCGTTGCAAACAAAGAGAAGAACATCATGTCCCAGGATACTCTCGCGAACGTAACACACACACACCATTCGGAAAAATTGTATTGCAAATGATACCTGATTTCGGGCGTTCTTTTGCTATAGACTAAAAAGTTTCACGTTGAATTATATCGTTGCGACCTTGACTCTTCGCTGTGATCTGTGTTCGTGCGAGAGAAGTTCTTTCGAACGCCGACGGTCATTCACAGCGAGCTCGCGCTTTCGTCTTACATTTTATTCGCAATGTGTGGAATGCACGGTTATAATTACGTTGAATGCTTCCAACATTCGCGCCAAATGCATTTGCGCGTGCCGGGAATGGAGTGGTTTTTTTTTCTCACTCTCGAAACATCGCGAATTATTTTCTGAACGATTAGAACGCAACCCTCGCGGAAAATGGGTTGTAGAAAATTATGTATAATTCACGCAGATATGCAAACGTTTTCCGAGAGAAAGAGAGAGAGAGAGAGAGAGACACATTAATAATTTATGAGCGAGAACTGCGCGCGAAAGTTCAACGCGGCAACATAGTCGCGACGTATAGCAGTTACGCAATGGAACTTTCACACGCCGCAATTCGACCAACCGCGATACTCTAATGGACGAACGGATGGACGGGCATCCCTTGAGGTGGGAAACGGCGGAGGGAGGGAAGAGATCAGATTTCCGGGTGCGGAATATCCCGTTGCAACGCGAAATTCGAGATATCTCGAGGGCAAAATATATTGTACGAAAATTCTGAAGAGTAAATTTACGTATGTAGAGAGATATCGCGTCGAATCTCTTCGGAATGTTCAACGTACGTGTGAATTGATGCACGCCGATACTATGGATTATCTTAATTTTTTATTTAACGTTATCGCTCACCTTGTCCGTGGCGTCGATCACGATCTGCGGGATGTTGGCGATCGCTGCTATCACTCCGGGATGACCGGCGATGGCCGCGTGGTGAAATGCAGTCGCACCGATGCAATCGGTTGCTCCGCCATTTAACGATTCCACAACCTCGGTGAGATATTCCACCACGCCTACGTTGCCGCCGCGGGCACCGCACATTAACAGGGTGTATTGTTTCTAACCAGAAACAGAGAGATTTTTTACGTTTGCGTTCACTGCGATGGAGTTTGCCATCTGCGTGGCGAAGAAGCTCGTAACTTTTACATTATTACACCGGGGTCGCGTGCCGCGTGACAGTGGACCGTTTCAGTTCTATTCCGGTAATTCACTTTTGAAAAAATATCATTTCACATCGCCTTTGTTGATATTATCCGCTTCCTTCTTCCTTCTCTTTATCTTTTTCTATTAATTCCGTCGACAAGTCGCGTAGGCACGCGCGCAATATCACAGTCTGTCGCCGAAACGCGCGACGTTAGAACCGATGCCAATATCAATATTGACACGTTATTGATTTCAATTTCGTTGTGGTTTTTCCGCCGACTTACCTTTCCTTTTTTTCCCTCTCGCCAAAGAGAGAGAGAGAGAGAGATTTTAATATTTTCTTCTCGCTCTCTTCCCCATCCCCGGCCATTTGCGATCAATACGCCCCAATTAAATGTACGATTTAACGCGCAACATGTTCCGCAAAATTTTCGCCGGAGACAGAGAAGAATCTCCGCTTTGTTTCGGCGAAGTTTTCTGCGCGCAAAAACTGTGTAATTTTAACACTTTGCTGGAATCGGCAATTAGAAACAAAAAGAAGATCGATATATCGATATGCGATATATATCGAAATGCGATATATATTGGATAAATCTTATTCCTGCTCGAAAACAGTTTACTGTACTTGCAACATTTCGCGCTCGACAGATTTCAAAGTAAGTCTCGACACGATTGTCGTGTTGATCACAACATACCTTATTAATTGCCGATACGTTCGCACCGGCGTTGATCAGCATCTTAACCGCGTCTCGATGTCCGTGGCGCGCGGCCATATGTAAGGGCCGCATTCCATACTTGAAAGAGAAATGAACAGCGCGGAAATTAATGTTTGACGTGGAATTTCATCAAGTCGGTCGGATTAGATTAAATTCTCCGGAGAAGAAGTGTCTCGCTTTGCGCAAGACACACAGATGAGAAATATCAACTTGACGCTCTTCTTCTTCTTTACTTACATACGATTTTAAATCTAGCGCGATTTCATTTAGTCTCTTAATTTAATCTTACCCGGACTTTTTCTTGATTGAAACATTTTTTTTTCGTAGCTTTTCGGTTTTTTTTAATTTGTAGCGATTTAATCATTTGAGAGAGAGAAATGTGTCATCGTACCTTATCTTTCGCCTCAATGTCGCAATTGGCTTGTATCAGTATTTCGATGATCTCCGTGTTTCCTCTGGACGCTGCCCAATGTATCGGAGCGCGGCCATACTACAAGGCAGATTACAAGATGTAATCGCGAACTTCTTCTTTTTGCGAAAGAAAGATTTCTTTTTAATATAATTTTAGACGCAACACTTGATTATGTCGCCTTGTTTCTAGAAAATAGAAATAGCGACTTACGTTGTTTCTTGAATCTACGTCGACAGTCTCCTTAAGCACCTTGCGAACGGCGTCCGCTTCGTTCTTTATCACAGCCTCGTGTAGGAGAAGATCATTCTTAAGAACTGACGGGAAGAAACAATATGTATATCTGATGTGACGTATAAAAAAACAAACATAAAAAAAGTCAGAGAAAACGGTTAAATGTATAGATACGTGTTAATTAATTTTTTAAGCTTGTTGACGACTGTCCAGTTGTTGTGCGTGGCACAATAGTCGCATTTTTATTGTAACTCGGACGCGTATAGATTAATCCTTCTATCATTTTGCGCTCCGGTTTTTTACGACGGTAAAAACTTCGAGCAAGAAGAGAAAAAAAACCAGATTCAATTAATTCGTTACGGACTTTTCATTTTAACTTTCGACCGTCACGTCGTCGTTGCGCACACGTGCTGTCGTTACTGCTGCACGCTGTTTTTTTTTTTTTTCGTTTTTTTTTGTAGAGTTTCAAGCTATTGCGGATATCGATTGCGTGCCATCGAGACGGAGGAAAGGACGGAAAAAATTCGGATAAAACGCGGAAAACGCGATGCGTCGTTAATTAAGTCGAATGACTTGATTAAAAAGCAAGTTTAGATTAAGTTCACTTTAAATGTTCAATGTGCTTATATTGAATACTCGTGTTTACGTCAATTTACGCGACTCTTCGCGAAAACTTTCTTTTTTTTGTCTCTCTCTGTATAGAGTATTTAAAAGTTATTACGTGTATAAAAATTTTAATTACGGAGAGATGTATAATTGCTACTTTCTTTTACGTTTTTCTCTCTGTTACTTCAAAGAAATTGTGTTTTTATCTCGTTTATATTGTACATTTTCAGTAGAAAAAAAGATGATTATGCGGACTCCGCCGCATAATATTATTCGTTCTTAGGAAATAGTGAGAATGATATAAATTTTATATATCTTACATTTTTATATATTATACTAAAAACAAAATGTAATAAAAGACACTGCAGCGCGATAATAAATATCGTCGGAAATGTGTTTCGTAGCAGAAGATGAGAGAAAGAGATTTATAAAAATTTGAAAAAAAAAAAAAATTGAATTAAACCGACATCATCAGTTAAGGGATTAAACGGAAATCCCAGGCAATATTTGATCGAACGCGTGAGTGGATTTTTGAGCTTTGCCATAAATCTTGAAAACCCGAGAGAATTTTGCTTCCACATTTCTTATATACGTTCGCGTTTTAGTTCGGGAGGGGTTGCGCGCGACTTTAAATCATCGCACGCTCCGCGGCGCATTCTGTATGAAAGCGGACTTGTATGTTCCACTCACTTCTAGCAGTCTTTTGGTTCAGTACTTCGTCCTCGATCGCCTCGCTGAGATTCAACGGCGGCGGCGGGGTCTTCGCCTTGGTTATATTCAGTTCCTCCTTGTCCACCATCTTTCACTGTCGTTGTTCCGAGCCTACATCCATTGTTGTGTTCGCGTTCGCGGCTTTCTCGGTCGTTGGACAACGCTAATGTACTATGCGCTCCGCACTGCTGCTAATTATCGACGACCTAGAAATTCAAAACGATGTCGAGTGCTGGGGTGTGTGATCATAGAAATTGCAGATGAAGTTATGAACGCACAAAAGAGACCATCGGAGCAATTAGTGGCGCACAATGAATGAAATTGAAATAAATAAAGGGAACAAAATGATTTGTTGATAGCTTCAGAGGTTACGCGTGCAGAATTTGGAATTATATTTAAAGCGAGAGAGAGAGAGAGAGAGAGAGAGAGAGAGAGAGAGGGGCAAACGAAAATGATTTTAAATTAATTTACAACACAAATATAAACTAAATGGTTTTTGGCTTTTTCCCGATTCATTTGAAAGATAAACTATAAAATACGAAGGGAATTTAATTGTTGTTGGTTAATCGATACTGCAATGTCAATTTATCTTGTCTGCCAATTATCAGAAATATTCTCGGCGCTCGTTATACAAAATTGGAGCGACGGGATTAACGGCCTATCGAACACCCTTCCCTCCCCGCCTCTCTCTCTCTCTCAATTACAATCGTACGAATAAATAAGCGACGACGAATTAATCATGATTTTGCTCCTGTTTCACATTTTAATTTGTCTCATTTTTCAATTGTTTACGACCACAACCGAGATTTTTATTATCTCATCAGTTCACGCGATGGCGCGCGATCTCAACAGGTTAGATACTTCAACGGATTCGCAAACGGATTGTAATCTAATTCGACTATTATATGCCAAAGTGTGTGTGCGCTCTTTCTCTCTCTTTTTGCTTTATACACAATAATACATAAATAATATAAATCACGTTCCAATTGTGTTATTACGTGCGATTAATTAACTCACACCGAAGGTACACAAAAATCTATTAAAAATATATTACATCGGAGCGATGTTATATTTAACAGTTTAATCACAATGTATAGCCGTCATATATTTTCCTCGTTACCTCCTAGCTTGGTTTTTTACATTCTACACACGCTCTTCGGCTCGCGCGCGTTTAATTTGTGCCGCACTGTGAATTATTAAACGAGCGCTACATTTGTAAACTTGTATTCGCGTTTTTTTAAGCGCGAAGCTGCGCATTTTATGACCGTGGATTCCCGTGTGTGTGTGTGTGTGTGTGTCGCGGAGTTTATTATTACACTATACATTTTCATACACGGTTTCATTCCGCGTCGCTATCCAAACACACGCGTAAATGCAATTGCGAGCGGCGGAAAGATCTAAATTTTCCGCGTCGAGCCAGATGCGCGCACACAAAGCGCGGAGCTTTGATCAAAGATTCTTATCTTTTTCTTTTGCGAGGCATCAAGCAAGCTTCGCTTAATTTAATATCTGCCTTCAAGCTTTTCCCTTTGAACGTCTTTTTAGCCGTGCTCAATTTCGTGGATAAATATAGAGAGATGGTCAAATCAAAAGCACATTCGCTTTTACATGAGAGCATCGGTTTTATTAGTTCTGCACACACATTCAATTTCCGCGCGCGCGCACGTGTGTGTACGCGCTTTCAGAGGTTGACGTCACACCTTCGATCATTTGAGAGACCAGAGACTAATTAGAGGAGTTGAAAGTAATTACGACGCATTCGCGCTCATTACAATTAAACCGCTTTAATACGGTGATGACGCATATTTTTTGAGAGAGAAAACAATTACAGTCTCTTGCGCGAGGAAAACGTAAAACCTCGTTGCGATTGAATATAAAGTTTTTAAAGAGACAAAAAAGAAAAGGGAATCACATGAATTGCAAATATTCATCGCATGAGATACGCAAATTGCTCGCAACTCGAGTCGCTAACTTTCAGAAAGCGAAATGTGGCTCGCGTCGGTTACGACGCCAGAGTCGGTATCGCTTCTCTCGCTTCTCTCGCGAGAGAGAGAGAGAGAGAGAGAGAGGAGAACATGTGGTAAAGTATGAAACTAATCTCGTTGTTTGAATTAGCGCATTTGCAACGAGTAGTTACGGCCAACGTCTCATAAATCTGCAACAGTATTCTAACAGTTGCAAGAGAACAGCGGAAATCCAAATGATGATCACGCTTAAACGGGAACGGAAATTATATTAAGCGTTTTGAAGCGTCGAAGAGATTGCAAGTTTTAACGGAAAGCATCACATTATCGCCGTTTTTGTGTACGTAAATGCATACATATGTTAATAATATACAAGAGCACACATGTAGCAAAATGATATTTAACTTAATAATTTGCACGAATGATATTCTTTTTTCTCTTTCTCTTGGATCTTTCGAACGGAAGATACGATAACACGCTCTGTGTGTCTGGAAATACAAACATTCCCGAGGTACGGAGAATATCTTTCGTTATATACTCTTCTGCCACTTGGGAAAACGCGCGCTCTCTCATATCTATGATGTATTCATTTCGCGTTATAACTTGCGATTGTCATCTGTTCAATGATTAATCGTGCCTCTGTGACGCTTTCCCGCGGCAACCGGTAGCTAGACCTCTTATCGCTACCGGTCTCGCATAGGTACTTGCCTTGAGGAAACTCGAGAAAGTTGATTTGTACTTGTTTAATTTTGTACGAAGTCATGGATCTCTCTCTCTCTCTCTCTCTCGTGTTTTCTCCTCCGTTGTCACGAGCAACTTGAGACATATTGCAGCAGTTTACTATTAATCCGTATTGCGAGAAGTTGAGAAGATGCCCCGAGCATTAATAATGCACGTTGTTTTCCGTTTTGACGTATTTACAAATTTGCGACAAAAAAATATGTACAGTGTGTAAAGAATATACACACAAATTTTATCGATGTGAACACACACACACAAAATAAAAAAGTATGACATAAAGAAAACACGCGCATATTGCGTTTGATGTTAAAAATTATGACGCGAATAAAGGATCCGATTTTACGCTGTTGGTTTTGTTACAATAATAATTTATGTGACGCGTGTAATCGCGGGGTTACATTAATAACCACATAATCCCACTTATTTTTGGCATCATTTCATTTCGCTGTTTCCGAAGCAGCAGCTCCATTATTCGATACATCGCGCAGTACGACGTACATTTCACGACTGGTGCCTTTTCAACCTGGCAGTGTGCCGTTTCGTTAATAATGCGACATCGCGGGGAAACGATGTTTCCGTTTCCTGATCATTCGCGGTATTCATCTGGAATATTCTAGAATATTCTGGAATATTTAAGAAAGCAACAGCTGTGTATACGTGCGTGCAAACATAACACGCTTTCTCAGCGTGATAAGCGGCGGATAAACACCGTTCGCAAGCTTCCGGGCTTGCCCGAATTTGTCCGACGGTTACCTGGCGGCGAATAACAGAGGCAATCGCTTGCGAGCAGCCGATCGTCCTGGCCGATTGTACCGTGCGTTTTATTATTCAACCAAGGTGTTCGAGTCACAAAATATATTTTCGGTTTTGCCATTTTTTCACCGTGTAATTCTGTTCGGCTTCCGCCTCATCCTCGACTAGATCCTTACACATCTTGCGTTCTTGAGAGGTAAATATTGCGGATTCGTGCGTGTGATTTCGCGTAAAATTGAAACGAAGCGAGCACGAATTACCGTCGTCGAGAAGCTTCTATCTAGTAAATAACGAAGAAACAAACATTTGCGCAATAAGATGCGCCATAAATTAAGCGCTGTATACGGACACACACACACACACACACAAATACGCACACAAAAGAGACGTCTTCTTCCTCACGTAAAGTGTCCTTTGAGTTACGACACACAAGCTTCATTTATTCGCGAGCTACACTGGCGTTTTATCGGCGTAGTTGTAATTAAATTAGCGAAGGATGTGGCGCGTAACGAGTTTTCACCTGCGATGAACTCATAAATCTCTATCACCGAGAGAAGAGAAGCTAACTCGAAATGTATTATTTTTAGCTGCCACCCCATTTTTCATATTTTTACGTCGCGCAGACGCAAGTCGACATTTTTCCTCGGATTAAAGTCAAAGCGGCAGCTTCGTTCGGTCGTAAAGAGAATTTTCCGCTTCTTTGCTTCCGGAATAAACTTCTTCAAGCTGTTTCCCGAAACGCGTTTTTCGTCTTGATTGAATCATCACTTCGTTACTTACGCGTCGGTCGTGTCTCGGTTTCGCGCTGCATTCGTCGCGCAAGTTCGCTCTGGAGAACAGGCGTGTAAAATCTGCTAAAATGTTTTTTTTCATTATCGGAGATAATGAGACGAGATAATCGCTTGAGAAGTTTTACGGGAAGAAAAGGAGAGGAGAAAAACAATTTTAACGTCCTGACGTATTAATTACTTGGACACGAAATCGCGTATTCTCGCGTGTTTTTTCATCTGTTAAATACGTACCGACACATTCGGAATCTAATTGTTAGATTAATTGAATATTAGCACCGCTTTAAAAGTACGCAATGTACAAAGTGAAGCAAAAGTGTAGTTTTTTTTAAAAGAAAAGTCGGAGGTGTAGTTCTAGAGATGCAGTTTTCCGTTTCAATTCTCGTTCTCTCTCTCTCTCTCTCTCTCTCTCTCTCGCGGAAGATATGCGGAATATAAATTTTCCGAATCGGTCACTCATGTGTAATATCTCGATATTACGTAGTCACGGGAAATGCGACAAAGCGATCGAAGCGCGTTCAGTAGGCGGCCAATGACAGGCGCACAATTGGATTTCGAGGAACGTTCGGAAGGGGTGTGCCATTGTTCTGTGCCGTTGATGCAACCCGTTGCCCAACACACATGCGGTAAGATTTTGGCGCTTTACAATGCGATCCGGTGCATTGATCTCCCCCGAAATGGAACTCGGAACTCGAATGTCACGGCCAGATGTGTAACAGACGCGCGTTCCAAATTGAAGATGAAATATGTGCCCGAACGAGGTTGTTCTCTTAATTCAACGTCGATTTATCATTCGGAAACTTGATCTTGTCTCGAGAAATTATGTACTTGGTGTATTCAGGTCGGTGAATGCGAGAGATGAATCTCGAGTGATTGAATTAAATGACAAAAATCACAAACATTCGCGGGATAAAAATGTTGTTTGGAGAAAAATATATACTTGAGATACTTCAGGCAACCGATGGTTTAATCTCAAAAGTATTTGTGAAAATTCTAACGAGTCAATTGTGTTATTTTCTCATTATGTTTCTCGGTTATTTATAAATCCAAGAGCGTAAAAAAATCGATTTTTATACATTGCTCGTTTTGTAACTTCGTTTACAGAGTGCTCTGTTTACCAATAAAAAAACAAAAAAAAAAAGATACAAAAACACGAAGCTCTCTCGCGACCGAAGCGTACAACGAATGATTAAGAGCGTCCAATGTATAATCTAAAAATAATACGAGAGAAAGAGAGAGAGAGAGAGAGGGAGCGCAATATCTCACACACGGCGCGGCGAAAAAGAAACAATTATGTTCTTCGAGTTACTGAATAAATTTTATTGGATATATATCGAATACTAACGTGATAAACATCGAAATGATACTTGACCCGTGAAAAATCCGATATACACAATTCTCTCTCGCGCATTGACTGTATCATGCAACTTTGTCGAATGATAATTACACGTCAATGACGTATAATTCGGCGACGAGTATAATCCGGCGCGCATTACGCTTTATCAGTAGGTCGGTTGGTATTAAATCATGCTTACGCGCGCTTGACTTTTGCAAAACGAGGCGAATTTTTCGAAATCCGAACTCCGCATTTTTTCGCGCCGTTTTAATTTCACGTGCAAAATTTTATTTGCGCAACGGCGAAGTTTTCAAATAACGAAAGTTGGAGGAGAGCTCACGATTCCAGCGCGTTAAAGAGTCAAACATTAATATACAAAAGCTTTTTCTCTCTGTTTCAACTCGGCGTGCAATGAAACAGTATTTAATGATCACAAAACGGGAAACTTTATGCGCAATATAAAAATACATCGAGTGTATAAATCGCGCCGTTTCTCCCCACGGTACACAATAATGTCCGATCGCACACGTTTTTCCCATCGTTCAAGTCGTCCCATGATCGATGGGAAATCGTGCTCCGAATGTGCGACGAACGTTCGCATTTTCTGAAGAGAGGCGCGGGTTGAGCGTCGTTTCGATGAGGAATCTCGATCCTCGAATCAAGTGGAAGAAGGAAATAGAATGTACGCAAGTCACGTTTTTTTTCCGAAGGGAAAGAAAGAAATGATTCCGTCCGAAGCTTCGTCAAACCTTCGATGACGCAACACACAGGGCGATCGTCGGGCTAAAAATAAATAAGCGCGATACCATCCAGCTTGGCCCGCGCGATAACCGCCTTGTACTTCCCGTGTCACAAACCCGAAAGGTCACGCCTATTGCGGGATAAAGTAATGGCATTAACGTGTCATTGCTCGCGCGCGCGCGCGCGCCGTCCGTCGTGCGATATCTCGCGCTGATTTGACGTAGCTCTCAAATCGGATTAAAAATAATCAAAAGGTATTGAGGAATTCGAAAATATCACAACCAAGTATTTTATTTATAATTTAGGAAATGTGTGTAAATGAGATACAATTGTGTTATTTTGTGTTATTTAATGTTTAAATAAAAAAAAAAAAAAAAATAAAAAAAAGATAAAAAATAAAAAAACGAGTCCTCGTTAAACGTTCGTTCGAGGAGTCCATTGAAAGAATCCGTTTCAATTTTAATTAAGCACTGAAACGTGTGTTGTCGCGTGCGACACGATCTCGATTATATCGTTTGTACGTCGCTGAACCGCGATCGGAAGGTGAACAACATCGCGTGAGTAGTACAAGAACGCGGCGAGAAGCGAAATGAAGGAAGAGAAATGAGGAATTCGCGTGCGCGGCGGAGTTAAACAGCGCAATAAATACTGTAAGAAGCTTTTCCACGTCGCAAAGTAACCGACCACCCGCGCATCGGCTCGATTAGCAAAGAAATGCGTAAAGGTCGTTCTGTCACTCGGCGTTTTGTTCGTGTGAAAGACGATCTCCGTCGGGGTGAATAATCGTCTTTGGCACACAAGCTCACGTCTAATTACGGAACTTAAATCGTCCGTCTCGCGACGACGACATAGTTGCTGCTCCGAGGTTCGGCGCAACTCATTTTCACGCCGATAATTCAAGCGGCTGCTCGCCGCGCGCAGTTGCGAAACGGAACTTCGGAAGGTACTTACCTAGGAAGCTATTGGATGTATCGGCGCGTACATATATCAAAGCAACTTGAATTTCTAAACGCGAGGAGCATCGGTTACTGCCTCCTAAAGTAAAGTACACAGGAAGCTTATACGCGGAACTCGCGCGCGCGAATTACACATATATATCTTCCTACAAAGGGAACTTTAATGATTTACCAAGGTTTCTCTGAAAGTTGCTCTCTTTCTCTCTCTCTCTCTCTCTCTCTAATTCTAAGGTATTTTAAACAATTACGTTACCAGAAAGAAAAGTGATTTTTAAAATAAAATGCGAGACTAACTTTGCAACAAAAAAAACACACACACACACACACGCGCGATCTTTAACTCGGTTATTTCTTTAAAACACCTGCCAAAGGAAGTCGGAAACTAGGCTACGCTCTATAATCCCTCCATACGGTCGCGATATAACATGCTTCTCTCTAATGATACTCGTGAGATCGCAAGCATTACCTTCTTAAACAAGGAAAAAAAAACACATTCGCAACATAAACTAACAAAAGTTTGAAACAGTTTCTTTTTATCGGTGTGAAAATTTCTCCGTTTACTCTCACAGACGTTTATTAACAAACAACAACATCCCGACGCGGACGACGACGTTGCGGAGATGATGTGGTTGTCAAAACGTTTCTGTTTTGTCGCTGTTGATTTCAATTTCCGTTCCGTTGCGCGTTTTCCCTATGTCGTCAATTATCGATGAAAACGACGACGCGTGCTGGCAGAGGATGCGCCAGGCATCGGTCATCCCCGCGTCAAATGTGTGTTGCGCGCACACACGTGCCGGACGGAGCAAAACGGACGGAGTGTATTCAGACTTTACATTATTTAACGGTCACCGCGCTGCACATTATCCTCGCTTGTTAGCGTCACGCGCATGTACTCCGTCCGACGTTTTGAATTTCGCGAAAAATATCATCCGGCTTGCTCTGCCAGTTGAGTTTCCATGCCACTATCATCTCCAGTTTCTGACATAACAACCCGGGATTGTTTTTTGGATAAAAAAAAGAACTAAAGCGCAATACAAGAATTTTTCAGCAGATGTAAAAAACGGATTATTATTTTTTTTTTTCGAAACTGTTCAATTATAAAAGAAGCTTTATCTAACTTTTTTCTTTTTTTTTATTGGAAAACATCTCTTCTTCCACGAAGAAGCAACGTTGTTGTAAATAATCGATATGTTCGCAATTTGCTCGTGGCGATATTTAAATTATTGTTTTTTATGCGGAGTTATCACGCAGAGAGAGAGAGAGAGAGAGAGAGATACTTAAAAATATTAAAACTGTAACGCTTGTAATTGTTGCAATTTCACGTCGCAGCTAATAATTATTGAAAATTTTAACGTTAATCATTCTTATCGTTGCAGAGAACAACTAAACAAATATAAATAATATCCAACGCATTCTTTGTTTCCCTCTCGCCAGATTTGGGATTTACGTAAAAACATTTCAGTACAATTAACATTATTTCATTAATTAGCATATATAATCTCTCTCTGACGCGTGCGGAGTGCATTTTCCAATTCCAGTATTATCATAGACCTCCGGATTAAATCCTACGGACTTATGGTTTGTGCGCTTTTGCAAAAAACTTTGCTGTTTCCGCTTCTGTTCTGGGCGGTAGTTGCTTTCTAACAATAGCTACTACTTCCTCTCCAAGGCTAACGAGCGGCTTTTACAAATCTCTTAAGGGATTTTAATTTTAAAGTTCGCAGTTACGTTCTTTCACTCACCCGATACACAACGAAAGCGAGGCAAAGGTTACCAAATGCTATTATCGCACAATACGAGAGAGAAAGAATCAATGACCACAAAAGAAATCTATAGATAAATTTTTTGAGCGAGACGTACAAAGACATGATTCTTTTGAGAAATTTCTATCGTATTGTTTATATACGTATTATATATTTTGTGTATTCTCGAGTTCTCGATTTCTTTCAACTAACATAATGTCTGTTAAAAAAACAAAACTTGGTTTTTTTTTTATTTCAATATCACGGTGTAAGGGAACAAGCAATTCTCGGTTGTGTTTTTTTTTTTTTTTTTTTTACTTTTGTCTTATTTGGAGCTTATTCAGAAACAAGAAACTTTTTTGGTGTGCACGATGTGTGTATATGCAGTTACATTTCCGGTAATTAAAGTCATCATTCGTTTTGTTATCTCTCGTGTTTATTTTTAACTTCGTGTTTTGTAAGTGCGCGTTTGTTGTTATTTTTTCAAATATGCGCGTTTCTCTTCTTCTTACCTTCTTTTTCTGTGTGAAACGTTCGCGCGCTTTTGGATTTTCAACCACTGACACAACAGTATTGAAGAAGAATCAAGTGAATAATGCGTACTTCGTTCTTTCGACGATGACAAAAACTCGCCCGACACTCACGCTACGAAAGGCAGCATGCTACTGGCCGAATCGCCCCCGTTTCGCTCGCAAGACACCCCCATTATTAGGTCGACGGCAGCGCAGCCACGTGGAGGGTTGGACCACTAGTACAGCCGCTTTCGTGTATGTAGTTGGCGTGTATTCGGAGTTGGCGATTTAGAAAATCGAGCTTCAAATTGCCTCCGAATTTCAATCTTGTTTTTCCTCGTTGCTCCGTTCGACCGCGTTCTCTTAATTGTGACGCGAGACGCAGATTGCCGCAATTAGTTGTCGAAATTGAAAAGTCTGCTCTCCTCCTTGCGATTTAATTAACATGCCGATAATTTTCTGCTATTCGAACTCTTTGGAGAGAGAAATTGTTTTGCATTTGAAGTTTGTTTCACGCGTGTCGCGAACTCGTAACTTTTCTTCGTTATTTCGCAATACATTGATCGGAACATATTTACGACACTTGAAAGATATCGTTGCTTTACGACAAAACGCCGATAAAACTGCAGGATTTTTATCTGGATTAAAAAAAAAAAAATGAAACATTGTCGATGTGAACGTTCGCGAGCGTGTGTTTTTGCGTAGATCTGTTATATCCGCGCGATTTAGCCCGCATTTCGTGCCTGTCTACTTTTAAGCTGTCGCTTCGTGCATTTCACAACGATAAAAGCACAACGATTCCGCACAAAATATACACGTACGTTGAAAAATCAACTGCGAAAAAAGAATTTCGGTCTCGTAATTATTTTACACAAAATAATGCGCGTTGTGTGCGCTCGACCGACGCAAACTGGGAATCAACTTTTCGGAATGGAAAATTTTTGATATCGAAAACGATAAAAATAAATTTGTGAAAATAAATTTATAAAAAAATTCCCGCACGCATTGTGAGAGCGCAGCACACTGTGCCGCTGTGAATTAAACTCGTTCGTTTTGAAATATTCTCGCGATAAAGGACGGTAAAAATACGGCGGTAGTTTTTTCTTATCACACGTACGTCGTCGTCTCGTGAATCTGCTCTCCAAAGCGTTGAGAATGAAAGCTATTACAAAAAGTAACTCGCAATCTTCCGATGATCGAGATGCGTGCAAGTTTTACACGGCGATGTTCAAAGGAGCAAAGGAGCAGAACTGCAGAAATTGGGTCGAGCACGAAAACTTTTGAGAAACACTTTTTGCTCGCATAAGTTAATGAAAATGAGATATGAAACGGTTGAAGTAACTAATTGGACAAACAATCCTCTAATTACTTCTGAAATTTCGCCGGCGAGAAGTACCAAGAGTAATAAAGTACGAACGAAATATGCGAGAATTTATTGTAATTTGCTAGAGGTCGCGTGTCTCTGAAGTTTTGTCAAAATTTCATTTCGCTTCACCTCCGCGAGTTCTCTAATTTAGATATGTCATTTAGATCTCAACTTATTCCCCATTTACCCGCGACTCATGAAAATGCAAATTTCTTTTGGGTCAATTAGTTTGTTTAGAAAACAAATTAACAAAGAGCTATACAGAAAATTAAGAATTTTTCTGAAACAAAAGTTTCCGCTTTAAAACAATTTGCGAAATTTGCTAATATCACACAAAGCACTCGCTGTATCGATTGCGTGTGTTTTGTCAGAACCGTGCGCTAGTCAAATTTGTGCGGAATTATTTGATTCCATCAATAACGAGAAGCGAGCTATTTCGCAAAACTTCGTTATATTACGGCTTTTAATTTTAACGAAATATGATTCCTCGAAGAAGAACATTGCTGCGCGATTTTGGTTATTAAAGCGTTAGCGCGCAGAAGGGGAACTTATCTCCTTAAAATTACTTTAGCGCGATTTTGTGCCGTCGAAACAATTTGTTGTCGTGAGACCAAGTTTTATAAACGAGCAGCGGTAAACTTCGCATCAGAATAAATCCGATCTCCTCGAGATTGTTATGTTGGTATTTAAAGGATTAATTGTGCTCATGAAACAAAGTTAAATTAGGAAAGAAGAGTTGAATATTTACCGATCACGGCAAATAACTTCGAAATATCTTCGAGTGTTCGCGCACAAGTGCAGTTATATATCATCGGGAAATACGGCCGCGAGCTTGAGTTCAATTCTTGCAGGCTGGCACAGATGATTTATAACTGAAACGTGCAGGTGCGCACAACAATGGCACAATGTTGTTGGTTTTTTTTTTTTTTTTGCGCTATTGAGAGAGTTCGGTAACTTTCGTTAGGCCGAATTATTTGGTTTTTTTTTACACGAATTCTGTATAGATCGTTAATTTCGAAAGTAATTCTCACACAGTATCGATTCGAAATACATATTTGCTTTGGTGCTTTTACAAACTTGCAATTAAGATATTAAATTTTTCCAGAATTTAATCACGGAAAAAAACATTTAATTTCCGCAAAACATTTCGAGCGAAGAGTAGGATTTCATTCGCTTCACGTGTTTTTTTTGTTGAGTGTTTCGATTCGTGCGTCACGCGTATTAGAAAAAAAAATTAATGCAGATCGTGTGTAAACTCAAACTTTATTCTTTCTCTGTTGATTTTCCACGGCAATCACCGGTACGTGCAAATCGGTACGTTCGCGCGTACATACGTTCTTAAAAAATCTTTGCGCGACATTTCGCGATCGGAAAAGCCGATATGTAGATTCTTTCTTCGCGCATAAAGAGCTACGTAGGTTTAAGGCAAAAATATTCGGAGGAGAAAATTTGCTTTCGGGAGAAATTTTCGACGATAGAAATTCTGAGACTTGTTTATTACACTTTTATTTAATGCGAGAGAATTTTTACAATACGCGATGCGACGATTACATTACGTTCGAAGATTGTTACATCAAATTCTTTCTCTTGTCCGCGTGTAAAAATTTATTAAAAAATTCAATTTATTTACGCGCTGTAATTCAGTTATAACCGCGCTTGCGCGCACGAGAGTTAGTTTTGTGGTAACTCGAATTTTCGGAACTGTTCATTACCATCAACGTATTAAATAAGGCAGTCGCCGCAACAAAGAGGGTCGCTCGACTACTTCGCGTAACGATTTAAAGGCAGCTACGTGCACCACGAACGGCACACAAAATGGATATTTCGCAGACCTACTTCGCCCGGAGCACTCATGTAAATTTCGTTCGTGCATTAAGTATGCTGTCAAAATTTGTTCTGGGAAGAAAAAAGAACTACACAAATAACGCAAACAATGACACGCGGGTTAACACAATTTTTATTTTTTTTGAAGTCATTCTGCTCGCAAAGTCACTCTTCTTCGACGATTTTTTTATCCTCCTAGCAGAGTAGAGTTCGCTCGTGCGGAATTGAAAATTTCTTGCGGAAACTGAAACAGAAACGACGCAAGTCGAACTCGACGGAGAAACTCGCAAGAAATTTTATACTTACGATTTCAAAGTCGTAAATACTTCGGTTTCTCGCGATACGCCGGCATTTGCACGGTGCCGTGCAGAATCAGTGTAAATGGCCCAATTATGCCAGTATTCTGCTCCGGGCCTACCTGAAAGCGCCGCAAATCTACATGATCAAATGTATGCGCGCGCGTGACCGTTCTGACTGATACGTAAGCTCGCGCTTAAACGGGGTAATTTGAACCGTGAGCGATATTTCACGTCAATTCGTTTGATTGAAACATGTTGCGTGTAATTAAGCAAAATGTAATTGCGACGTTAATTAAGATGACAATTTGTTTGCGTATGAAAGCCAGAGATTGTGCGCGCGTAAAACCTTTTTTCACACAGGAAAAGTAACTTCGAAGACTTCGTTCAACGTGTTTATTTACATGCAGATCATGAAAATATGTAAATTTATTCATATGTTGTGTGTATCAGATGTTTAAAATCCATGAACTAAAAGCCGAGCTAAGGTTCACTGGAAAGGGGTTGAATTCCCGCGCATATTCACGTGTCTAAAACCCTCTTGGATTTACATATCCTTTTATTTACATTATTTATAGCTTTATTTGCGATTTTTCATGGCGAGGTAAAACTTCGTTATGGAAATGTTACAAAAAATTTATATCCTCTGTGTAAAAACAAGACAAACTCCTGTTAAAATTAAAACACATATCATCTTCCGCTTCTAATCTGTTGTGACGCATCACCATGTCATTTTATCGCAACTGACTGAGAAAAATACGAATTACGAGTAAAAAGTTTTTTCGCGAAACATATGTTATTACGCAGCGAATCGATCACAAGAGAATTTGTGATAAAAAAATGTTCTCAAAGTCTCACTGTGTCAGATATGTACAAAGTCCACGTTCCGTGAGGATCCTCGCCCCACGTCGCGGCGGACATGAATTTCCACTTTTTAAAACCTTTGGTCGAACGATCATCCCATCTTGAATTCAGAATCTGAACTGCGGTTCCTGGAAAAATATAGCACGCAAGATTATCCCCCCCCCTCTCGCATTAGCGGAATTACACTTTATACTCGCAAAGTACACACACGCGCGCGCGCCCGTAAATGCGATTTTCAGAAAATCGTAACGCGCGTATTAATTTTGTAACATTCTCTTTCTCCTCGTTTTACGAGAAAAAAGATTGCGTTATGACGAGTTATGTTAATGCTAAAAAGTGTTAAATTTTTATTAACTAAACGCGTATATGTGTTGCACACACATGACCAAACGTTATCGGTTACGCACAACATGCAAATATTTAATTGCAGTGGCTGCGTGTTAACGATATTGATTTTTTCTTAGCGAGCACGCACAGCACAATTTCGAATAATATTACGGGACGGCCTACTTTTCAATATAATAAACGGAGTTTGTGTGAGTGTGAAAAATAAATTATCTCTTGAAAGTAACTTTTCCAACAAGTTGTTTTCGTAACACAACGAGCTTTAATTGTAAAAATTTTATAAGAAATATAACTAGAATTATATACTTGTGCCGCGTGCAAAAAACAACTACGTAAAATATTAAACATTAGTCGCGAACGACAGTCACGAATATTAAATGGTCGACGAGTATCACGTTCGACTTGAAAAAACTGGCGATTAAACTCTCGTTCGAAATATATCTGTACATAGTACGCGTGTGTATATGTTTCTCTGTTTCTACATTTATAAACGTTGTAACCGTAATATCGATTTTACTTGGAACGAGAAATGTGTTTTCACTGAAACATGTTTCGAATAACATCTGTGAGTGGCGAAAGCATGAATGAGTAAATCCCAAAGCGCCAATATTTTTTGGACGCTTTTATTCATCACGTCTCCTCTCTCGCGCTTCAATACATTTCGGAGTTCTTCCGATATTACGATGCAAGTAGCGTCTTCTCCCAATAATAATAGCGCCAATCGGCAAACGTGCGCGGAATTAAAAAAAAAAAAAAAAAAAAAAAATTTCTCTCCCTTAGCATTTATTTATTAAAAGCGCGATTTTTATCGAACAAATACATCCCTATCAAATCCTGTTCCTCTTGGAATAAACATGCCAATTTCGAAGCAGCGCCAAATTCAATTTCAAGATATAAATTGACGTGCAAAACGTTATCTGCGCGCAGATAAACAAATTTGCCGTGCGACACAGAGAAATTCTTCGAGTTACAAGTTTAATCAATATTAAATTCATTTGGATTTGTCAGTCATTAATTTTCAATTTTTCTTAACCCTAATTGGACGCTAATAAGCAATACAGTGTCAACCCACAAAAAATGAAATATTGAGATATTTATGTAATGTGCTTCTGTAGCAATCAAAG